>BGPR01000441.1:177511-193279 GCA_013235015.1 Araneus ventricosus
AAATGGAAGTAAAGGTTTGTCACCTTGATATTGTTCTAAAGATGGTAACAGCACTTTTGACAATCATTCCTATGGAACTATGGACCAATAAAGGCCATCTGTAATTCCTCCCTTATTTCCCAAAATGTATGCGATGGATATGGAATCGTAGAAAGCGAGCAGTGCCCCCACTGCATTCCGCGAGAGCCACGTCGACCGAGATTAGAACCGACGAGAAGGAGGAATTTGAAAAACGATAATCGGTGAAATTTTAAATTTTTTAATAACAGCAGAGTAAAAAGTAAGGACTTTCAAGGACTTTTTAAAAATGTGTCATAAAATTAAGGATTTGTAAGGACTAAATGTAAAAGTAAGGACTTTTAAGGACGCGTACGAACCCTGAAGAACAAATCCTTTAGACCTGTAGATAAGTCATCAGTCTCCCACTGCCCTCTTATCTCCGAGAGAGAAATCTCAAAATCACTATTTCACTGTGTATTTTCTACAGGAAGAAATCTTGACATAGTCCACCAGCCCCTAACACTGGACCGATTTCGCAATTTCTATTTTGTATGAAAAGAACAAACGTTCAGGACTGTTCAGATTATTTCAGGATATTTGGTTACTTTACTAAACTGCAAGAATAATGGTACCCAATATTAAAGTCACTATATATCTATAAATAAAGCACTAAAGGCAAAATTTACACATATACAAAATATAGTTAGTTTTAATGTCTTGTTACTGACTGTAATAACTAAAGTTGAAGTAAGAGAACACAAAATTCAATTTTTTTATTACTTTTTAATCTTCTATATGCTTTGATTTATTATTAATCATGTTTCCCCCACTAACCTAATATAACAATAAAAGAGCTAATATATAATCAGGCATTAACAAGTCAATACTTAGCTTAGAATAAGTTCTTTAATCATTTCAAATATAATGGCATGCATTTCAACCAGTAATATGATGTAGTTGCTAGAAATGTCTCGAAAGCGTTGAGCATATAACATCATTCCAAAAACACACACACAAGACACTAAATCCACTTACAATTCACATTTGCAATCATCTATCAACTTGCCACTATGGCTACGAAAAAGAGCGATTATTTTTAGTAGTGGTATACAAGTATAAATGCTATTTTAATTGAAATGTAATTTTGATTCCTTATCAAAAACAAAATCCTAAATATGATTTTTCCAAAAAAATACCCATCCATCCTGATGAATGCATTTCAGAATTTAAAATTGTAAAATAAGCTATCACCAATTTGATTATAATTGATGCCAGAAAACTATAATTTAGATTTCTTAATTTAAATATATCTTCTGCACAATCATAACGACGACATTACCATATTTACTTCGTTCTACAAGCACAATTAAATGCGTTACGAGTTATAAACATTTAAAGTTAAATAACCTCAAAGGAATTTAAAAATTAATAATAAAGTTATTTATTGGATGAAGATTCATTCTGACATATTTCCATAACATTTTGACCAGCATAAACTGTCCTGTGAGAATTTTATTACATATATTATTATGTTGCTTGAATATCAAAGTTCAAATAAAGACAAACGGAAGGAAAAAAAATATCACCAAATGTTTTTAACCTACAGTGTAGAAAGTATATGCATTACCCCAAAAAATCTTGATAACGGAAATATTTCAATACTTTTATTTTTTCTAAGATATGAATATCTCATTATAATGAAGCATTCATTAACTTTAATCCATAGCATAATCTATAATGTTCATTTACTAACAGTACTTATACATGGTTTTTAAAAACTTAGTATCATTTATCTAAACACTCATAAAATGCCATTTCAGAAATGAATAAAAATAATTAATAGGCAATAAAGAAGTTTTCAAAAAATTCTCAAGTCTAAAATCTTGATAACAGAAATATTTCAATACTTTTAATTTTTCTAAGATATGAATATCTCATTATAATGAAGCATTCATTAACTTTAATCCATAACATAATCTATAATTTACTAACAGTACTTATACATGGTTTTTAAAAACTTAGTATCATTTATCTAAACACTCATAAAATGCCATTTCAGAAATGAATAAAAATAATTAATAGGCAATAAAGAAGTTTTTAAAAAATTCTCAAGTCTAACCAATTTTAAATCTTCACAAATCAGCCATGCACAGAACAATGAGTTTCTGATAACTAACATTTGAAGCTGTAAGCCGATTGTACTATTGCAATGATTACTCTGAGATAACACAATTTAATATATTCAGCTACTAGTTGTCGTTATGAGTAATAATTAAAATAAATTGCGCGCAACGACTTTCCAAAATAACGAAGCTTTCATCAATCGTGGACGTATAAATAACGATGAAGCAGGGATTTGTGTAATAGATCCAAGTTTATAAAATAAATTACTTTGAAGCTCCGTGAGCTTGATGCCATTTTACCGCCAGTACACTGCGCGTCCCAAAATTAGGCTTAGCACCGGCAACTATTCAGAAAGCCGATCAAGGTTTTTGGGCGTTGCATTCAAATGAGATACGTGTAAAATCAACAATGTTTGGAATATTACACCTTCAGAAATGAAATAGTATCAAAGTAGAGGCAAAAATATAAATGATCACAGTAATTAAAAAAAACACGATTGCATACACAGCAATTGTGATATAAGGAACGTAAATACAAATTCCACACCACAATACAACATAAAACAAACAATACAAATGAAAATCATAACTTACAGCTTAAAAGATTACTTTTCCGATGAGCAAAAATTATTATCGCACACAGGAAATTTAAAGTCACAAGCAAAAAGAACGAGTAAATGAAAATGGCACTAACACTCGGAAAATCCTTTGGAAAATGCGCGATGTTATGCGTTGCCAATAAAAATCATACTTTCTAATAATATTACAATAATTATTTTTAAATGTTTTAATATGATCGTAATTACACTTAGATGTGGTTATGATAAAATGAACAAATTAAAATTATATCGAAATAGGATAACTTTCATTCCACCAGAGCATTCATGTGTTATCAATCCGGAGGAAAGATCAAAGAACCCTAGGAAGCGAGTTCATGCTTCATCGGCGATTGCAACAGAAGAAAACTAGGGATGATTTTTTGAGTAACAAATATTTTTGCTATTGCTATTTTTAAATATCTATTCCAAATAACTGTTATTTCAATCACACCTTTAATTTTCAAAAAAAAAATCTTATTAAATATAAGTAAAGTGTTCTAAAAAATTTAAATAAAAAATTATTATTTCTTTTTAATATACTCGTTCTATATAGTTTTAATGTTTAGTTCTTTATAATGTCAACAGATGGCGCCAGCAAAAATTCTTTTGAAGGGGGTGTTTGGAACGTCTTGATGGGGGGGGCACAATAGTAATCAATCACTGCCCTGAATCTGAAGACGACCTTCGACGTCACAGTTCTGGTCTTTTACCAATATCCATATTGCTACTTCACAGTTTACTACCTTCCTATTGCTACTTCACAGTTTCTGACACTTTGTAGTGAAGAGCCCAATTCGATAATACCAGGATCAAAACCGCTTCCGATGCTATGTTATGTGGGTAAACCGTTATGTGTTGTCGTAACTCAAAGTACTTGATTTTTGAGTTGCATGGAAATAGTTTTTTTAATTGATTCTTCTACAATGAATATATTTTTGTTTCTAACACATGGTATATAAACTTTTTAAAAAAATTACTGATAGCATAACGCGCTATATGCTCTCTGTTTACTTTGGAATTAATTATGTAGCTTGCGAGATCAAACATATTTTTGATTGGCGATCCTTCTTTTTTTCTCTTTTTGCCGATTTATATATTATTATTCAGATTTAAAGCGATGGAATGAACAAATAACTGTTAGTTAAGGTGGTCGTCTAAAACTTATAATTCACCAAAATCATATCAGTACCGCTAATATGTATTGTTGAAGTTTAAAATTTTGTCAAAATGGTCCGACATATCACTATAAGCAATGTGTGAAACTCCAAAATTCTGAAAATGCTCTTAATATTTTTTAAAATTCAAAAAACCCAAAATATTCATTAAATTTCGTTAATTTCTTATAGCGTAACGGCGAAGATAGATGGCGCCCAAAGTCCCGGTCAAATATGCTCTTGGACTCTTTCATAGTAATAAAAGCTAATTTTGTTCATTTTTGAAGGAAATAAATATACATGAAGAGTTTTAATATTAGTTTCTCAACAGTTAAAAATTCTTTTTAATGAAAAAACGGCTAATTTTTTTGAAAACCGATATTTTGTCCTGTGTGTTTAGTAATTCGGCAACCCTATGCGGATAACCTTTGAATACAACGATTGGGTCTCTTTAGAACGTGAAGAGTCCCTCCCTCCCTACTTCTTCTGTCCAAGGTCGAAAGTAAGCTAAACAGTTCCTCTACGAGTGGAAGTATATTGCAGTTTTTTTTTTCTTGCTGTAGGGAAGGGGATTCCTTCGTTTCTGCTGCTGCACTGCAATGAACCAGATTTCTTTTGTAGTGCTCTTATAATAGACGTTAGTTAACTCCATCTATCTCGCTGTCTATACACCTGTAATTTTCCTCAATAATAAATTTATTGATTTAAATAAGATGTAAAGATTTGATTAAATATAATGTATAGAAGATTATTCTAGCATTTGTGGCTACTTATATAAATTATTTTCTTGATTGAAACAGAAACACAAAATTCTTCTCCATGCAAATAAACATTTAATAGAGCTTAAAAAACGATTACAATCATGCTAAAATTTTCAAATACAATCATACTAAAATTATCAAATATAATTTTTTTAAATTTCCCATATTTTTAAATACAGTAAATATTTCTAGAATCTTTTTCTCATTTGCTAGAAAATAAAAAAAAATTTACATTTCATTTTTAATATGGGTAATTTCGTGCTGTGTTTAAAAATTAAACATACATCAATTATGCGAATAGTTAATTTTTACTTATTTTTTGTGGACTCGAATGAATCTACCAAAACTGTAGGAGAATAAGTATACTCTCTCTATTTGTATATTTATAAAGAAAAGCAGAAACCTATGACATATTTATGAAAAGCATCATAATCGAGCTTATTTTAATTCTATATTTACTTGTTTGATATCATTATTTTCGGAATTTATCTAATTTCAGCGCAATACTTTTAGAATCTCAAAATTTTATTACATTTTAAAATTTTGAGCCAAAAAGTAGCGAAATATTATTTACACTTTTTGTTGCTGCATGTAAACTTGGCATCAATGAATCGATGAAATTCGTTCAGATAATATTTTCTGATGTTATCACCATAAATAATCGAAATTACAAGATAAAACTATTATCAGTGTAATAATATTGGAGTTTCGAAATTACTCTACATCTACTCTGTGTTATACTGTTGTTTTATATAAGATTAAAGTCCAGTTTTTAAGTTACACGAGGGCGGGTTTGGAACGGATTTCGTAATTTTAAACATTCTAATTTAAATGTACCATTCTCCAAACTTCCACTCCACACTAATGTGAGGATATTATTTTCTGCCATAACTAGCAAGCATTGACTCTAGAAATAATCGAAATGTCAAGATAAAGAAACGTCAATGCTAGATTTCCAACTTACTCGTTGTCTTCTCTCCGTTATAACGTTGTTTTATATTAGATTATCATCAAATTTTTAAGCTATATGAGGGCAGTTTTGGAACATATCTCGTAATTTTAAATGTTAACCAGATGGCGAGAACAACTGAGTTGTCACGCCATTCTCCAAACTTCCACTCCACACCAACGAATAGTGGTCCAGTTTCGGTTTGAAGCGCGACATATATCGAAATTTCGAGGTAGGCAAATGGCTTTAATTTCTTGAGGGTCGGTAGAGAACTGCTTGGTACCCTGAAAGCCATAAATTGTTTTATATAAACACGCAGTCTTAGGAGGGTTCACGGAGGTTAAGGTTGAGTTGGAGAGAATCTTTCGAACACTTGAGTCTCGTTTCTGTGAGACATCAGACTTCGTTCTGTAAAGTATTAAGTTTCTCTTTATCTATCTAATTTTAGATTTTTCATGATGTCTAATTCCAGCTCAGGTAAATTATATCATTTTTTACAGATTATTTTCCTTTTTTTGCGACTTTTAAAAGTCCTTTTTTACATTCTCGTATACGAAGTATACAAAGAGAAAGTATTGTAATCGTCAAAAAATTCAAACTCGAGATTTTGACGAATCTCCACGTTTTAGACCTCCCTGAGTCCGAAAAACACAATTTTGGAATTATGTCTGTCTGTGAACACGATAACTTGAAAACTATTAGAGCTACGGGGGTGAAATTTGGTATGTGGTCTTTAAACATAATTTGTAGGTTTCTATCAAATTTTGGACAAAATACGTCAAAGGGAAGTCTGTTTATCTGTATGTCCGCGGTCATGTGAACACTATAACTCAAAAACTTGAATAGCTAAATGGATAAAATTTGGTACACGGTTTTATCATCGTGAATGTAGGTCCGTATAAAATTTTGGGCCAAATCCGTCAAAGGGTTGACTGTCTGTCGGTCTGTATAATTTACTTTCGAAAAGAATCCGTCATCTCCACGCGCATGCGTACTGGAAGCGATCTTCTGTGCACACGAAGGCTATGGGGCGAATTACTTCAGTTTGTCCTTGAGACGGCAAGAGTGAAATCTAGCAGTGTGCGATAAATGCGTTTTAATCGGTACGTATCTCTTTGAATTTGATTCTTTACCTAGATATTTTTCCAATCACTATAATGAAAAACCTTCCCAGAATCCAATGACTCTGGGAAGGTTTTTCATTGTATTTTTTTATCCACGTGGGGGGAGGGGAAACAGCACCTTTCTGGGGAAGTAGACGAGAAAGTTTAGGGGAGAAAACTCCCGCTGGTTTCAATAAATTTTCAACTTTCAAGTGAATTTAAAAAGTTTCAACACCTTGAGACTATCTTAAATCATCTCTATACTACAGGAATTCCCAATCTTTTTCCCTCTCGTACTCCTTGATTATTCTTTTTGTTTTCGCGTACCTCCTACTATCATACGCGCCCCCCCCCCCAACCATTCATCTATGCAAAGAAGTTTTTATTGATAATGTTAAGGGCTTAGATTAGCTTAAGAGTGAAATGACTCGAATTAATAACATCTGCATAACTTATTTTTGATTTTACATTTTCTTCCGTTTTTATTATAGTATTAGTTCAACGCCAAAGAAAAGAAACCAGTTTAGTAATAATTTCGTTTTAACTTATAAGGATAGCTAAAAATTGTACTTCGTAATAATCAACTATTCAATTGGTATACTTATTAAATAGCAAGTATTCACTTGGAGAAATAAAATTCAGCAAATTTTTTAATCGCTTATGTTTTCTTGTTTCCACCTTTAACAATTTTTATTCCGCGTACTGGTCCTTCGCGTACACCCAGGGATATACGTACCACAGGTTGGGAATCTCTGCTGTACTATATCTTCATATAAAATCCCCAAAAATTAGCACCGATAAGTCCCGACATTTTCATTAATTTTTATTTTTTAATATGATCTACATATGTCAGTGAAGAATTTTTGCTTTCCTCTTCAATGACGCAAAAAAAAAAATCAGAGTCTAAAAAACGTGTTGGAAGATAAAAGTAACAAGTAACTCCCAGAGGCGAATTAATAAAAATTTAGTCGACAGTGAATTCGAAAATTTTATCAAAAAAAATCATCGAATTTAAGTGGGCGGGTAGACGATCTAAAATACATTGGAACATTTAAAGAAGAAAACACTGAATGGCATCAATAATATTTAAAATAAATTTCTATGTTTGTTTCTGATTTAGTAGTTGACATAAATACATAAAAAACGCGAAAATTTTGGAACAGTGCAGAACGATATTTGAAGGTTTAAAGACAGATTGCTACAGTGACAACCTTTCAAGCTCATTTTTCAGTATAGCTACAACGTCGGAAAAATTAGGGAGGCTTACCACAAATAGTTTTTTATATATATCAAATAATATAAAAAATAATTCACTAGATAGAAAACGTTACCTTTATCCATTACGCTTAAAAGTTAGTTATTGAAATATCTTAGGAATATTTCCAAGGACATTATATCCAGAAATTGCAAGTGCGTCATTCTAGCACACCTAAAAAGCAACATGCTAAAGAATTTTCAGTGTAAAAACATGTGCTTTTAATAAATTGCATCGTTTATAAGCGAAATACGCGCAATCGAAGCCTATTTAAAAGAGCCTGAAGACTTTTTTTTTGCGTCATAGTATGGCGAAGAAATAGTAAAGTAAATACATGCTTTAACCGTGGCTGTGGTCATAGCCGTCATTTGTTCTGGGGACAGAAAAAAATCATGACAAACAAAGTAGAGTTACGGTCGTGGAAAGCTTTCTTAGGAAAAATTGTAGAAAAATGTAATTTTTTCACTTTCAATCATATGAATTATATAACTGGCGCTTAATTTCCTTTGGCAATAATAAACACTTTATTAAAAAAATTGTGTTTATGGACCCGATTTTAAAACTAAAAGTGTGTGACAATAAGCTAAAACCTATAAGTAGAATGGCTAGAAAAGTAGGAAAATTTTCGAGCCTGTCAAGCCAGAAAGCAATGTTGTCACGATTTTTTTTTATTTTTTAAAAAATGAAAATTAAGTACAAATAGTTGTAGTAATTTTAGATAAAAATCAAGAATTTTGGTTTAGCTTTAGGGAGGCGGCTTTTTTTTCCGTCATAGTATGGCGAAGAAAACCAAATATGCAATTTGAACGCTTTAGGCAAAGTATGAAATATGATAATCATTATATACTTTCCATAGGCATTGTATATAATACCTAGCCATTCTATAGAATGACAAATGCTATTTAGGCAAAGTATGAAAAAAGATCATAAGGCTATTATTTACAAGACGTGCATTCCTCAAAAATGCAAATGTTATTTTGAAAAAATAAAAGTGCCATAAAAAATTCTTTTATTCAAAATACACAAAGTAAATTTAAAGTTATGCACATCGAAGTTTTTGTCCTTTTTAGTAAAGAAAACAAAATAAAATGTGAACCTACATGATACATCAAGGAAGGAAATAATTTTATTTTGATTTGCACTTGATTTTATTTCTTATAAAATCGAATGGATGATTTCTTTCATACTTTGCCGCTTTGTCATTTGGGTTTCAATAGAATGCCTAGGAAACGTGCGAAATGTTAATCGTTTCGTGCCTTCCAGTTTTCTACATTCTATAGAATGCCGGCTTTCATATATTGCTGGTAAAATGTGGATTGATTTGAACTTCCAATTTTTTTTAAAGTATTTTCTGTAAAGCATGGTTCTTTCAAGGCATAATTGCGATTCTTTTTATGTTAGTAAATAATATACGTATAAAAAATTAAATTTAATTTAACTACGATAAAAAAATCTTCACATGGTGTTATGAAAACTTCAATTCAGCAACAAATCTCATTAGAAACTTGATATTGCTACCTTTTTGTTAAGTATATATTTTAATTTTATTGTTCATACAAATTAAGCATATAACATATTTGTAGTCCAAGCATACTGCCTGACGAAAGAAAAATGATAATTTATATGTAAGAATGTTTTAAATCACTTATTTTTACTTTAATAATTATATCTTATAATTATAATTACGGCATTGTAAAATTCAAAATAGATAATTGAATTGCAGTGTATTTTATTAACTTAAAAAAAGGAAAATTAAATTAATTTTAGCAAAAAAATATTTTAGACTCAATTTTCAAAATACATATTTCACAGTTCGAGTTGCAGACTTGCTGTCTCAAAAATATTATTTTGATAAATATAATTCTAAAAATGGCTTTTTACGAAAAAAAAAGTAGCCGAACCTGCCGTAAAGCATCCTAGTATTATTTTGTTTGCGATCAGGAAACACATTTAACAGTTTGTAACAGGAGCTTATTCACCCACCCACCCCTCTGTGCTTATTCACGCGTAAACGAAATTACCCATACACGATTACAACTACGTAGTAACACGCATGCGCTCTGATGATATCGTCAACGTTATGTACAGAGAAAATTCTCCAAGATTCAGTCAGGGCGCATGCGCACAAAGTCTTTTCAACTCTGAGAAGGCAATGCAGGGTAACAAGATACGTAGGCAAATCGCTTTCGCCGAGTTGCGATCAGCGACATCTAGTGTCAGAAGTCGACGTAAAAAACTTTTAGACGACCACGTTAAAAAAAAACACCAAGGGTTCTTTTTTTATTCAAGTGTATATATGTGATATTTTAATTTTTTAACTTTCCTAAATAATCTTAACAACACCTCATTTTAATTACTTCTACTTCATCATAATAAACGCACTACAACTTTCTTTTCAAATCACGAGTTTCTAAAGGGGAAATTCCCTCTTCTGGGTACTTAAGCGTTCTGCGCATTCATTTCTGCCCTTTTTGACGCCAGCATGTAAGCTTTCAACAACAAGCCGCCGCTCAGGTGTAACCTTCTGAATACTGGTCATGGAGCTACGTAAAAATTAAATACTTTACCTATGAAGAAATAACGTAATGCCTGAATAAAAGAAGATTTAAGCAAATATTGTCTCTTCCGTGATCAAAATGGACTGCATTTTTTTTTGTGGGTATTCCTTTGTACGTGAATTCGGGCGTGAACGACGACTTCGCCGGACTTCTCTGTTGTTGAGCTGAATGGCGGCTCCGAAACCCATGTACGGGGTCTCCACGAAACAAAGGAGATCCTGTCGACTAATTATAAGATCAGGCTTTAAAAAGGTGAAATGCAGTCCATTTTGATCATGGAAGAGACAATATTTGCTTAAATCTTCTTTTATTCAGGCATTACGTTATTTCTTCATAGGTAAAGTATTTAATTTTTACGTAGCTCCATGACCAGTATTCAGAAGGTTACACCTGAGCGGCGGCTTGTTGTTGAAAGCTTACATGCTGGCGTCAAAAAGGGCAGAAATGAATGCGCAGAACGCTTAAGTACCCAGAAGAGGGAATTTCCCCTTTAGAAACTCGTGATTTGAAAAGAAAGTTGTAGTGCGTTTATTATGATGAAGTAGAAGTAATTAAAATGAGGTGTTGTTAAGATTATTTAGGAAAGTTAAAAAATCAAAATATCACATATATACATTAAAATTTTTTATAAACTAATAATCTGATCAACGAAACATACTGCAATCAGTAACTTTTTAAGTATTTAGCTATTTAGACACTCTTGGCTTGAGTTTGGAATGTAAACTTATGTTTATTTTGCGGAAAATATATACTTTTGAAGTGATGTGCAGTTGAATTTCCATGCTTATAATAGGTTCATAAAGACTTGCCATTGCAATTGTAGATTTCCATGTCGTTGTTATAAAATTAGGCAATTCCCATGTTGTAATAGTGGTAGTAGTTGATAACTGTATGTTTTGCATATGCTATTTTAATGAAAGAAACTTTAGGTGAAAGCATAGATTATTGTACATTATTATACCTATATTATATGAGTCAGTTTTGGCAGATTTATAAATTGTGTGTGCAATATTATATTGTAAGTAAGAATTGCTTCACAACTGAAGTATTTCAAATATAACTGCATTTATGTTTTTATATAACTGCAAGTAAAAATTGTATGGTTTTCCCCAAAAAACTAAACAGAACGAAGATCTTCGTTCTGAAAATATGCAACTGAACTAAACTCTTGAGAGTTCAGTTCAGTTGCATATTTTTTTCTTCTTGTATATATACTTGTTTTGTAAACTGCACTTGCTTGGAAAAAAAATTGTTTTAGAATCTATTTGCACTGAGTAACATGCAATAGGAAGATCAGAATTGCTTTAATTATTTGAAATTGAGATGATAATAAGGATGAGTTGGTAATAATATTAGTGTACTAAGAATGAAAGTTTAGTTATCAGCAGACAGCATAAGTATTCCCTGTGTATAAATGTTTTGTTTGATAAATACTTTTTAAATGAAAATATTTGCATTTTTGAATAACTTATTTCTACTATAAAAATAGATGGTGTGTATTTATTTTATATTGTTCAGCTTGCTTTGGTTTAAAAACTCTGAGATTAGGTATGGAGAAAGAAGAAAACATTATTTAAATCAAGCTAACAAGATGATTTGTTCATTTGTAAGGGCATTTTTCTAATTGCCTTACATTTGTAATAGATTTTCTTGAAATAGCTGGATGTATCTCTGTATAATTTTTTCATATTACTATATTTCAATCAGCTAATAGTATTTTTTTCTGAATAGTTTCTTTAAATGTTTCATAATTATTGATCTTTCATATATGTATGCTTGCTTTATCAAATTATATTGAAGTTGCTTACCAAAGAAAATTTAGATGTAATAATTGGCTTTTTTAAAAAAGGATATTAAAGAAATTGAAGTTCCCTATATTAAAATATTGGCTTCATCTGGAAATTTCACAACTGTGTTTTCTATTCATTATGCTTTTATTATTTATATTTTTATACAAAATATCTATATTTAATTCTATATATATGCTAAAAATTCAGGATATTTTATTTCATCATACAAATTTATGAACCTGCTATTTTAAAGAAGCAGAATGAAATTTGGAATTCCCAGATTACTATACATTTTTTCTAGCACTAAATTTCAGGAAAAGGAAATATAAATGTAAAATGAAAATTTAAATTTTATTTTTCAAATTTAAGTTCAATCTTCTTTTCTATTTAATTGCCACTGAAGTCTTTAAAAGTTCATTAAGCTATTGAAATTATTATTTTTGTTTTAATGGATCTTTTTACATAGTAGAGCAATATTACAACTAGAAATTTCATTTGTATGCTTTGCTAAGTAATAAAATATGCTGTTTTCCATTTAACTGTGTTTTTTGTGTTTATTTTCAACATTATACCTATTTATGCATATACATGCAATAATGGTGAGTACATGCTACAAAATTCTTCATTTACAAAGCATCAACATTGCTTGAGAATCATTTCTCCAAATAACTTTTTCATGAAACCCGTGGTAAGCTGCTAATCAGCTGGATATTTTAACATAACATATTAAGTATTTATTCATCTGTTTACTCAATCTTAACTTGAGTTAAGAATTTGAACATGTGTTCCTTTTACGGATTGTATTATGTGCTTTTAAAAGTGACGAACACTTAAATTTCTATGCATTGGCAAATAATATATATTGATAATTTATAAGGAGTATTTTTTAAGACATTGTATAGATTTCATTGGTATAGATTTTCAAGTCTATTTATTAAAATATAAGGTAAGGTATTTCTTGCATCTTAAAACTAAATCAAACCAGCATTTTATAAAAATTTCCGTTTTTAAATTGACATAACAGTTTTCACAGCGAATATCCATATAGTATTTTTAAAAAATAATTGACCATGAATCAGTAAAGCTAAATATCCTTACTAATGAAAATGTAAATCTACAATTAAAGATCGCATTCACGTAAAAGTATAATTCTATTTCAGTTACTCTGATTCAACTTTATATTTGTTTAGTGCAGTTGCCTCAGAAAACTTTTTGAATAATATTTATTATTAACTTTTACATTGAGAAAATGTTCACTAAATAAATATCTGTTGAAATTATTTTATTAAATATATTTATTAAATATAATAATATTTTATACTACCATCTGTTGTTCATCATGTCATGTTTTGATAATGATTTGAAATTACCTCTAAACAGTTTCCTTCTAAAAGTAGTTAACTAAATAGATTGCCAGGACAATTAGGATTGTAATATATGGTTATACTTCTTGAAATTATTTATTTCTGTATTTAAAAATGATTAATACTTAAATGAAGACATCTGTTTTCCTATTATTGGGGGGGAGAGGAGATACTTTATCTATAATGACTATTTTACAACAAATATTTTCATATGTAGTTGGACATATTATTTATTATAGGATTCATGCAAAATAATTGTCCTTAAATTGATCATGGATAAAGCTTAATATCCTTACTAATGAAAAGAATAATTTCCTTAAGAAATTTACCATTAAAAAATTGGCATTCATGTAAAGCGTAATTCTATTTCAGTTATTTTTATACAACTTTATATTTGTTTACTTCAGTTGCCTCAGAAAACTTCTAACTGAAAAAATGAGGAAATGTTCAATACATGAATATCTGTTTATATTATTTTATTAAATATTACCATCTGTACATCTGTTGCTCATCGTGTCATGTTTTGATTATGATTTGAAATTACTTCTAAAAGTAAACTAAATAGATTGCCAGAGCAATAATGATTACTAGAAGTCGACCAGCGGTCGAAATTTGACCGCAATTCATTAAATTTTTAAGTTTGAACATTATTGAGGTTCTTTTGTCAAAAAGTATACCTCTATAATCATTGCATATAATTTTTTTGAATTTTGTTCTATTACGAATGAATTTTGAATTTTATTCTATTGCTGCTACACAATTTTCTTCTTACAACAGATGTATATTGAGCAATCTATATATTGATATCTATTTGACAAAATATACAGTGTTTATACAATGTATGTACAAAGTAAACTATGCATGTTTTATTGCATTTAGTTTAATGGATTTGTAATACATATTATATATAAATTCATTAGCGATAATCTCTATTCTGTGCGACTGTTTGACCACAGACTAATATGTGTTTGACACTGACAGATTTAAATCATCCGCATTTTGTATTTCACTCCGAAGAGTTTTTTTTATAAATAATCTAAATAAACTCCCTCTTGGAGTGGATTTCAATGCAGGGGGATTAAATCAATTACAAATCATTCACTCCGCTAATTTTTTATAGTGTGTGAACGTAAATAATGAATGTTTTATTTTATTTAATTTAATGTATTTGTAACACATATTATACATAAATTTTATCTTTCTGTACTCCTTCTCCATATGAACTTTAACTATGCCAAATCTCGCACACCTTCGTGCTCGCAATGTGCTTAAAAAGGGGGTACAAAGTTTTTTCTTCACGTATTAATATATAGATGATATATGGTCATATTTTTTGAAATTATTTACTTCTGTATTTAAAAATGATTAGGTACTTAATTGAAGACTCATCTGTTTTTCTATTCTTCAAGGGGAAGAAATAATTTATCTGTAATGATTATTTTCCAACAAATGTTTTCATGTGTAGTTGGGCATATTATTTATTATAGGATTTGTGCAAAATAATTGACCTTAAATTGATCATGGATAAGGCTTTAATATCCTTAGTAAAGAAAATGATAATTTAGTTAAGAAATTTACCATTAAAAATTGCATTCATGAAAAAGTGTAATTCTATTTCAGTTATTTTGATACAACTTTATATTAACAACTTATATTTGTTTAGTGCAGTTGCCCCAGGCAGTTTTTTGAATAACATTTATTAATAACTTTTAAACCCAAAAAATGAGATTTCTTTCTAATTTTTACGAAAGATTTTAAAATAAAGTTCATTAGTAAAAGTTAAGCAAATGGAAAAATAAGCCTGCATGAAAGAGTAAATTAACCTGTATTTGAGATTCAATAATGCATTTATTAATTTAAAAAAACATGCACAAAAACAACAATTTTTAGTGCTAATAATAAGATAATGGAAAAACTATACACAATTCAGCATAATATAGTTTTTTTCTAATATATTTGCAATCTGATCTTTTTCAGAAATATCATAAATTATTAAGGATTATTCTCATGCATCTCCATATTAGAATGAATTTATATTCAAATTACACCTGTGTCCAATATATAAAATAGTAAGAGAATGAAATTAAGTACCCAAATACACATGAAAACAAT
>BGPR01000441.1:193289-292853 GCA_013235015.1 Araneus ventricosus
GGGATGAGTCACCGATAGACAATCGTACAAGACCAATAGCAGTAGAAACTGCTATCGGGGGAAAAAGTGATTGGGGGAGGAAAATGTGAATCACAGAGAAACGTAATACGAGGGAAGAAATAGTTGGTATTTGTGGTTTCATGTTCTAGGAAACTGCAATTTTTCATGGCGCCATCTATTGTCAGTATATAGAACTGTAAATTAAAACTTTGAAAAAGTTTATTAAAAAAACAAATAAAAAAAATAAAACACTTTACTTTTAATTACAAATGATTAAATCACACCTTTTTGACAGTAGTATTCATCACTGGTATTTGTGATTTTTTGATATTACGTAGAAAATAACAGTTCGTCAAATATTCGTCATCCCTAAAGAAAACACTTTTTCATATTTTGCTCAGTATTTACTACGGGTTTATTCTCGTACCCCGGTTGGGTTGGGAGACGTCACTTTTTCCGCCCGTTAACGACAAGTGCGATTCTCGTACCCTTTCTTCGAACCGGTTGGGATCTCGCTCGGTCGATAAAAGAACTCCGATTTCTCGCCAGCTCTGTACCTGGCGTAAACGCTATTCGCTAGCGACAAGTGTTGTTTCGATATCAGAACTTATCAAAATTTTCGTTTAAAATGGAGGCTGCTAAGACGTTAATTGTGTTTTGAAAGGGTTTATCGGGATAAATGTAATCCATTTGATCAATCTGAAGAAGAATTTATCAATTACTTTAGATTTTTTAAAAAGTAGTTAAATCTTTTACTACTCCATCAAGATAGTCAATAATGATACTTGATAATTAGCTAAGATCATTTAAACATTTAAAGATTTAATTACTTAATATTTTCTTATCAAATTAAATTAGGGTAACGTTTTAACATTTTTTTTAACATTGAGTGTGGAATGACTTTCCTCATTCCGTATATATCTTTACAATTTTTTTTTATTTGGGTTTTAATTCAAAGAAATTTGTCAAATATTTACAAAGTAATTGCAAAATCTGACAATAAAAGAATTTTTCTTGTTCCTTGATAAAGATGTAATTTTTTTAATGTTGTGAAAAATTGCTGAATTTAATAACTTTTTTCATGTTTTATTTTCTTATGTAATTGGAAAAATAAACAAATGGTTTGTAATATTAATTTATAAGATTTATTCATGTTAAAATAATTGGCTTGGAAAAAAGATTATTACTTTTCCTCTCTCTAGAAAACTTGTAAAATTACATCAATATATTGAAAAAAAGACTGTAATTTATTTTCTATAAATGTTTAATATTATTATAAATGTATATTTTGTAAAAGATAAATGGTTTAACCCCCCCCCTTAACAATGGACTTATGAAAGCAAGAAACATGTATTATAATGCATCTTCTAAGAGCAGAAGTTAAATCTTCCCACCTCTTACCCTTGGTGTCTTTTGAAAAGATGCGATCAACTTTCCCACTTAAATTGTGTGGATATTTTTCAAAATAATCCAACATAATTTCGAATTGGGAAGCAAAGGTACGCTTTGCCATAGTTCCTTTGGCGATTCAAAACTCGAACTGAATCTGAAGCCATAAACAAAAATATCGCATGACGATCGCTTCGTCAACGAAATACGTCACTTCTTAGCGTAAAGCGAGATGTTCGAAACGACCGAGGTACGAGAATCAGATCCCTTCTTTCGGTCGAAAAAAAGCCACTAACGTCCCGCTGTCGAAAGGCGAAACGCTCCCAACCCAACCGGGGTACGAGAATAGACCCGTTAGTTTTCTGATTTGTTTACATGCCTTAAATACGTATTTCCGGTGTAAGGCTAATTCAGTGGATCTTCAAAGCGGAAGTCCAACATACAAGCAGATAAATAGGGATGTAGGATTAGGATAGGGAGTAACAAAATTTTTGCTATTGCTATTTTTAAATATCTATTCCAAGTAACTGTTATTTCAATCACACCTTTAATTTTCAAAATGTCTTATTAAATATAAGTAAAGTGTTCAAAAAATTTAAATAAAAAATCATTATTTCTTTTTAATATACACGCGCGTTCTATATAATTTTAATGCTTAGTTCTTTATACTGTCAACAGATGGCGCCAGCAAAAATTCTTTTGACGGGGTGTTTGGAACGTCTTGGTGGGGGTCACCATAGTAATCAATCAACTGAAGTCGTCCTTCGACGTCACAGTTTCTGGTCTTTTATATATTACATATTTTACATATTGCTACTTCACAGTTTATGACCTATCTATTGCTATTTCACAGTTTATGACAAATCTATTGCTATTTCACCGTTTCTGACCTATCTATTGCTACTTCACCGTGTCTGACCTATCTATTGCTACTTCATAGTTTCTGACACTTTGTAGTGAAGAGCCACAGCTAAGCGATTCGATTATACCAGACATGGGCAAACTACGGCCCGCGGGCCAACTCCGGCCCTCCGGAAGGTTTTATCCGGCTCGCGGAGTGAATTTTAATTTGCCGGTCCGACGGAAATTAAAAGAAAATATGATTTATATATTATATATCCATCTCAATTTCTACTTTGTTTAAATATTATTTTTTTTCTTCCTTTTTTACAAAGGACTGATGATCTTTTTACTTTCTCTATTTTTGTTCTACAAAACATAAATCGACGGAAATAGCAAGCACAGACAGTGTTGGCGCCATTGCGTCTGCCTTTCGCTCGCGTCCTCTGGTTGTAATGTTCTTTTTTATTTGATTTATTGATGATATTTCCGGTTTCATTTCTGTTGAAAATCATTCTGTTCTTCGCATTCAACCACATCTCAACGATGTGTTTCTGTACATTACTCGCAGTGCATATTCGATAGAAGCTATCAATAAACAGACAGCTTTCAATCGGTAAAGTGTTAAAAGAGGAAGTTCTTTGTTAGTTATAGCTGTAGACTGGCGCCAGCAAGCGTTATCTCTTTCTCGGGGAGCAGACATATGGGAATCCAATATATGTGAATTAGACCTCACATGTGGCAGACTGCGCATTTTAAGCTCCAGCCAGCGGCTTTTTCTTCTGCCGCGAGTTTTAATATTATTGATTGCGTATGGAAAGATTGAGAACATATAGCATCCTTGTGAATAGTGGTGACAGTATTAAAAGTATAGCGTAGCTAGTGCTTGTTTGGGTTATTCGTAAAATATTTCAACCCCAAAATGGCTACTGAAAAACGTAAAAATGATTCAGAGTGCCGTGCTTTTAATGATGGACCTGGAAATATTTTTTTACAGTTGTTAAAGATAAACCAGTGTGTCTCATCTGCAATGAAGCTGTAGCAGTCTTCAAAGAATATAACATTTCCCGTCATTTCACATCTAAGCATAAGAATTCCAATTACGAAGCAATGTCCGAATATGAAAGAAAACAAAATGTAGAAAGTCTTTGTAAAAAATTATCAGGCCGACAAAATTTTTTCAAGAAGGTAAACACTATCCAAGAAGCAGCTACACATGAAAGTTACATTGTAGTATACAATATTGCTAAAAATAATAAAGCTCTCAGTGATGGGGAGTTCGTTAAACAATGCATGCTCCAAGTTTGTGATGTTTTATGTCCAGACAAGAAAAATAATTTTCAGACTGTAAGCTTATCTCGAGAAACGGTGACTTCTAGAATCGAAGCCATCGATAAAAATTTGACATCACAATTAGAGTCAAAGATTGGCCAGTTTAAATTTTGCTCCATAGCTTTGGATGAAAGCACTGATATAAATGATACTGCTCAATTAGTATTATTTATAAGAGGTGTTGATGAGAACTTTGAAATTATCGAGGAACTGGCGTGCATGCGTTCTTTAAAGGGAACTACAAAGGGATGTTATATTTTTCGTGAATTTCAGGAAGGGCTTTTAACTTTGAAAGTGCCTGTAACAAATATATGTAATATTACGACCGATGGAGCACCAAATATGACAGGAAAAAAATCAGGATTTCTTGGACTCTTTAATCAAAACTATCCCGGGAACAATGCTGTTTTTCTACATTGTGTTATACATCAAGATGCTCTGTGTAAATCCGCATTGAATATGAAACCCGTGCTTGATGCAGTCGTGAAGCTTGTAAATACTATTCGATCTCGTGGGCTTACTCACAGGCAATTTCGAGATTTTTTTCAGTCCGTGCAATCTGAATACTCTGATGTACTGTATTACACGAAAGTAAGGTGGCTTAGTGCAGGATGTGTTTTCGAGCGAGTTTGGCAGCTGAAAGACGACATTGTGTCGTTCTTCCATGAGAAACAGTGTTCTGCGGAGTGCGAAATGTTAGAAGATACAGAATGGCTTTCGGACTTTGTATTTTTCACAGATCTTCTTTGTCATATGAACAACTTGAATGTCAAGATGCAAGGGAAAAATCAATTTATCGACGATATCTGGGCCCATCTCAAAGCCTTTAAACTAAAACTTAATCTGTTTGCTGGGCAGCTATCTAAGATCGACTTGTCTCATTTCTCGAGGTTAAATTCAATACCCTCAGTAAATGAAGAGAAGCTTAAGAATTATGAAGATGGCTTGAAAAAACTGCATTTTGAATTCGAATGCAGATTTCAAGATTTCAGTGCCATTCAAACAGAATTGGATATTTTTACCATGTCTTTCAACGTAAATTGTGAAGCAGTGAGGTCAGATTTGCAGCTTGAATTAATTGAGTTGCAATCTAACAATCATCTCAAGCAGTCATTTCTAAATATGCCAAAGTTAGAGTTTTACAAATCATTATAGAAAGTAAGTTTCTCAAATTTAATATCTCACGCCCAGAAAATCAGTGCTATGTTTGCTTCATCTTATATATGTGAACAAGTGTTTTCAACTATGAACCTTAGAAAGAATTATTTCAGAAGTAGACTGACAGATGAGCATTTAGCCTCGTTCCTTAGAATCAGTACATCTCACTCCGAACCTCAATATGAGGAACTTTTAAAAATGAAATCGCAATTTCATTCATCTCATTAACATATTTAAATTGTAATACTTGTACATTGTTTTTAAAATTTTAGAAAAATTTATCTTGGTCCGCCAAACTTTTTTTTTCGATTTTTTGCCCGCGACCGAAAAAGTTTGCCCATCCCTGGTTTAAAGTATTGGCATGCTTCTTATTAATTAATATGAAATTACTGGTTAATTATTGGAAAAACAGATCCAATGTGGCCAAAACTGGAGCATCTACCCTATACCTATATAGTAATGTTACATTGTTAATCTCACTCTTTTTACTCGAAATCTAGAAGAGTTTTGTAATTTATCTAGCAATCAAACAGATTTTTCAAAACTGTTAAATAAGAAGAAATTAATATTTTGTTCAGTAAGTTTTGGTAATGCTGTTTTTTACTTTTGCTTACCTCGAAAAAGAATCCTGGTTACAGCCTTGAATCATATACTATATTCAGTAATAAACGTTTTAAAGTCATTGCTGACAGATCAATTTGAAATTTCCTGTTCTTAATAATATATAACGTTGTACTGATTTTTAAAAAAATGTGGATAAAAATAAGCTTTGTTGATATTTCAGTTGAAGTTTATTGTGTCCATCAGATATTTAATAGCTTAAAATTAAAAAAAAAGCACTATGAAGAATCCTTAACTTACTAATTTTGTTTCTTCAAAGGTAATTAAAATTAGTCATCAAAAATTAGTATTTTCATTATTTAAGGTTTAAGCTTCTTCTATCTAAGAGTATCTTACTGACCTAATTATATATTAAGAAAATAATGAAAGAATAAAATTATTCTAAACAGCAAATATAAATTAAACAAGATATTGAAATATTATTTAAAATAATTCAGTATATAAGTAAATATAAAGTATATATTCAAATGCACAAAGTTTTTTGCCTTATATTTTTCTAACATACCTTTAATAAATGTTTAAAAAAATTAAAAAATCAATACGAAAAATAAAAAATCCAAGAAAAACCATAAAGCTTAACATGAATAATAAAGGAGGGTGGACTAGATAATTTTTATCCCAATAATTTAATATTATACTGTTTATAAACTTTTAATTAAGAAATATGGTCAATTTATAGGAAAGTATATTTTTGCTGTCTTAATTTATTTTTAAACTTACATTTTTAAAATTATGTTGAAATAGCATCTTTTAAAAAAACATTTTATGATATGACACTTATATTTTATTTTCCATGAACTAGTTAATGATATTTATTTAATATTATTTTTATTTTATTTCTGTAATGTTGCTGGTTTAAAATACATTATTTAAAATTAATATTTTCCTCCTGTAAAACAGCATTTAAACTTAACGATTGTTAGTTGATAATATTTGCTTGCATAATAGTCATCTTTTGTAGTTTTTTACACACGTTCTTTTAAATATTTCCCATTTTTCTGTTTCGTGTGCATTTCCTCATTTTTCATTTTTCAGTAATCTCATGGCTGTTATTCATTACTCTGTTTAATATTTGCCAACCCTGATTTCTCTGTTTCAGTTAAATTTATGAAGGTCAATAGGATGGATCAACAGGTCAAAAGAAACTTCTATTTGAAAAAAACAGAGGCCTACAAATTAATCTTAGGTGAGTTTCTTTGTTTTTGTTTCAATTTTTTATGTTGTCTGTTGTAATAATATTTTCAACCAATTTAAGAATTTCATTTGGTTTAATGACCTTAGTTTTTGAGAAAAATCAATCAGTATTAATATATATTTATTTTTTTATTCACTTAAAAATTTCCTCACTTTTTTAAAACTAGGCTTTTGTCAGGAATAAATTTAAAATTTTTGTTTTAAATTGATGGTTAGAGATCTTACATTACAAATTTAAATTGAACCTATTAATAATTTTAGCGTAATTAAATTTAAAATTGTGTGAAATGTAACAAACTACAGATCATGAATGTTATACCATGTTTGATTACCCAAAAGTATGACTTTTATTTAACTGTGCATTTTTTGTTAAAAATATTAGTAAAATAACTGTGCATGGTTGTTTTCTTAACAAAAATTGGAAAATAACAACTGTTTCGAAAAGAATCGTTAAAGAACAATTCAAATTGTTTAAAAGGGAAAAAGAACAGATATTAAGTGTTCACAGAAAAGAACAAATTTTCCCATCTCTACTTTATGACGTGTAATACATGTCTTTTTTTTCTCTCAGAAATTTGCTTCCGAAATTTTAAGGATGTAAAACTTAACATTGTACGTGAAGCAATGAGTCAAAATTTCGAAAGAGCAAGAGGTAAACATTAATAACACTATTTACAATCAAATTTGGATAATTCGAAGTTGAAGGGACCAGAGAAAAAGTTCGATAAATCCAAAAATTTGAATTACAAACAGAAGAGATAACTAAAAAAATATTAACTCCACGATCAAAGATTTAACACTTAAACTTTATCTAAGAATACTGCTACATTTTTTAAAATCAAATTGAACATTTTTTTACTAGCTTAATTATTCATCACTTTAAAAAAAAGGCAGATATTTTTAATCGCTGCTGTGAATGCAATCTGAAAATGCAGACAGGTTTTGGACGATCAATCAATAGTGAATGGAGTAGGGAGGGGAGAGGGTAGCATTAGAGGGACGACAGAAAAGTCCTCAGAAATCAAAGCATAGTGACATTCCAACCCTCTCTTTTCTTTTCCTTAGAAAGACCGTTAAAATAAATAATGCACCTTAACTGAGAAAAGTCTCAAGAACAATTTTTACCGTAATATTTTAAGGGCAATCGCACGAAAAATTCGAATTATCCACGATTTTTTAACATTATTTTAATACAAAATTCTAGGGACCGAGCAAAAATTTCTAATTATCCAGAATTTCGAATTAAACAAGTTCGAATTATCCAGAATTGACTGTACTTCCATGAGATTCCATTCCTTACATTTCTCACTCCCTTTACCGTTATGTGGTGATATGTGACATTTTTAATTATATCTTTTTGTGCTTAGATTTAAGAGATTGAAAATAAATTTGTTACTGAATAACCAGAAAATGGTAATATTTCCTGTTTAAAAAATATTACATTCTCTTGAAAAGTGACATGATCAACAAAATATTTTGTGAGAGCATAATTCAAAATTACTAACTGCTTTGTTGTCTAAACTTCGATAGTTTTTAAAGGATTGGCAAATTCAGTTAAAAACCTAAATATTTTAGCTCTTATACCATATTTTTAAAACTATTCATTTCTTTTTTGCAGAAAGAAAAAATCAGAGACAAGAACAAGGGAAAATTGGACTGAAATGTTGCCTCAATTGTAACTGATGTAAAATAAATTAATATTAAATGTTTTTTGTGTGACTATTTATTGTTCACTGTGCTTTGAAATTATAAAGAATTTGGTAAGTGTAAATAACATGCAGGCTGAATATATTATGGGATGACACAGTAGCTGGTGATAAAGCTTTATATTCTGCTGTGTAAAAACTAGACTTGCATTTGGTGAAAAACAATATGGGAATAAAAATTGGAATGTAAGGGCCTGCAGAGAAGCATGATCAAAATTTAATTTATGATTTCTGCTCTTAAAATTTGCATAAGTCTGATCAATTAACTTAATTTACGGATAAAATAGGGTTCCTGCAAACTTCCAAAAAATATTTATTTTATTCTTCAAAATATAGTTCTTTTACATTAGAGAATATTTATTTTTGGAACTAAAGGACTAATTTATCAATAAAATAGAAATTTAAACAATTTTGGAACATGGTTTGGTCCACGTTTCTCCTATATGAGATCTGTGCTAATAGTTGAAAATCAAAGTTCTAATAAAAAATTTCCTCAATTTTTCTCTGAATTATTAAATGATTTTGATGTATTTTAATTATAAATTTGCAGAACTATCTCATTAAATTGTCTGAAAATTAATTATAAAAATATCATTTTAACAAAAATTTTCATTAGTGAATTGCAAAATTTTTTCAAAACCTCATGAAGAAATTCTAGATTGGTCTAAAAATTTTTTTTAAAATATAAGACAGATTTTTTTAATTTTTATTAAAATTATTTAGTTTTGAATATTATAAAATTTTAAGTAATTTGCAAGTAATTGAATATTGTAAAAACTTCTGACAATTTTAAAGTAAAAAATTCAAAAATGCATTGTAGACTCGAAAAGAAAAGCCTGAAACAAGCTTATAAAAGGCTGAAAAAAAAGGTTAAAAGGAAGCCTAAAACAAGCTTATAAAAAGCCTTAAAAAAGGTAAAAGAAAAGCCTGAAAAAAGTTTAGAAAAAAAGTCTAAAACAAGCGTATAAAAAGTCTGAAAAAAGGTAAAAGAAAAGCCTGAAAAAAGTCTAAAACAAGCGTATAAAAAGTCTGAAAAAAGGTAAAAGACAAGCTTAGAAAAAGGTCTAAATCAACCTTTTGAAAGGCTTGAAACAAGCTTGAGGAAAGCCTGAGACAAGGTTAGAAAAAGGTTTAAAACAAGCGTGAAAAAGGTAAAAGACAAGCTTAGAAAAAGGTCTAAATCAACCTTTTGAAAGGCTTGAAACAAGCTTGAGGAAAGCCTGAGACAAGGTTAGAAAAAGGTTTAAAACAAGCGTGAAAAAGGTAAAAGACAAGCTTAGGAAAAGGTCTAAAACAACCTTTTGAAAGGCTTGAAACAAGCGTGAGGAAAGCTTGGGGAAATTTTACTGAAAACCTTACAGACAACCTTGTTTCTTGTTGACTAGCTAACCTTTCCGAAAAGGTTCAACCCTTGTCATGGAAACCTTTGTGACAACCCTTTACCCTTGCCGACGACAAGGTTTCCAAAACCTTTTAGACAAGCTTTCTTTGCTGTCTGGGAAGTATCTTCATTCAAACAAGTCCAATTTACTTCATCATAATTCTCTTTGTCTGCATATTCACTGCATCAAAGCTTATTTTAGCTTTATTTGTAGCTTTAAAGGGCATATTTATGTCAACATATGCAAAAAACAGCAGATATTTAATAACTTATATTTTAATTATATTATGTATGACAGCCAATAAGTCATTTCCATAAAATACCATTATTATCAGCTCGTTGACAAAAAAATTTAGCATAAAATAAGGACGTTGGTATTTTCTAATTGAAAAAATACCTTAAACGAGCAATTTTTAAGTAATAAATAGTAGGTAAATTGGTGCCACGAATACAAAAATAAACAAAAATGTAAGATTTTAAAATAATTATTTTAGAATAAGTTTCAAACAGGGATAAACGTAAAAATATGACTTAAGGATATATGCATACAGAAAATGTACCAAGAATGACTTTATATTGGACTCAAGAAATGTTAAGCTCAAATTAAAAACTTAACTCTGTTTTAAACAAACTTATAAATTTTCTGTTGGTTACTTTCATTATTTTATTTTAAATCTCTAAAGTTAAAGTGTTAATATTTTTCCCTTGCAAAATGTTACAAACATCACGATTTTATTATTTGGACTCTAGAAATATTATGCTAAACTTAAAAACTTTACCCCATATTTAAAACATCCTTAAATTTTCTGCAACTGTTTTCATTATTTTATCTTATATCTCCAAATTTAACGCGTTAATTTAAGCCCCCTCTTGTTTGTGTGTGTGTTTAAATTCTGAAAAATTAATATAATGGGAAAATAAACAAGTTGAAATTGATAAAAGATGGGTGGAAATATCAGTCATTTCCAATATAATGAATGCCAGAAGACGACACATTGACAAATAAAAAAAATCATTCAATGGAAAAGTACTAATTTAAATAACAATTAATAAGCATGCAAGCATAATTACAATTCAAACCATTACAAACGTTCTATTATGTATTTATCATAGTCATTGCAACAATAATACAGAATACACTACAATGTGATAAATGCATGTTATAGTGTATCAATAAAAGCATATTATAGTATTAAAGAAACATCTTAGTCATTTCAACAATAATACAGAATACACTACAATATTGTAACGAAATTGTCTTGTGGGTGTACGTGAATGCAATCCAATAAGCAGGATAAAAAAAATAAAGCTCTTTATTTTACAAATATTCCAAGTTAAGAAACGTAGCACAAGTATTAACACAGCACTAGTAAAAATTCACAACAGAGATTACCAATAAATCCCAATACAGCGCTCAAAGGTTTCTTGTTAGCTCACCAGCTTGCTTGCTGATCAAATCCCAACTGGCTCTTCTTGGCTTGAGAGCTTGCCTTTATACTTTTCAACAGGAAGTGACTTCATTATATAGGAAGTGACGTAATCTCTAGAAAGTTCATGAAACCAGTAGAAATAGGTTGAAAGTTCGAGATCCATTTAGAAAATTCCTTTTGTCGCCAAACTCGCCAACTTTGCCGCCAAGTCACCAAAATGATCGCCAAATTTCTCGCCAAAGTCGCCAAATTTGTCGCCAATTCGCCAAGTTTGTTGCACCTGAAGGAAAAAAAAAATCTATTCTTTAGCTTCCGTCGTCACGGCTCACTAGTTTCACGGAAAGGATCTCTCGATCGAACATCAACATCGATTTTACATGCATGATAAGCGTGAAAATATTTATCTTTGAATTCTTTTGTGAGTACGGAATGAGCATGGATAATACGCGCACGGATAATGGAGAGTATACTGTATATGCATTGAAAATACAATATATTGCCCTTCTGAACAATACAAAAATTTCATTCCTGTATATAGAAAACATTGCACTTCTGAACACTACAAAAAATTTCATTCCTAGATATAAAAAAACATGATTTGAAAAGCTTCCATTATTATTCACCGTAAAAGTCGGAACATCCTTGCATAAGACACTTAATTAATGAGCAAATTTGCACTACATCATTACACTAAAAAAAGAATTCTCTCCAACAATTGATATATATTTTTACAAAATTAATACGGTAGCAGGTCAAAATTTAAATTATACACAAAATATAAGCTACATACATATAAAAGGGTTATGTTAATGTTTACGGTATTTCTCTGTAAACACAATTACATACATCTTTGGTCGAAGAGATAATTGAAACTCTATCAAATGACCTGGCTCTAAACAAACCAACATAAAGTTGGCCATGTGTAAAAAAAGGATTAGTTAATACCAAGCACACTTTGTCAGAAATTTGGCCTTAGGATTTATTAATGGTCATAGAAAATGCCAAACGTACATTGAATTGTTTTCTTTTAAAACTAAAAGGAATATTATTGTCCGATGGGATGAGCGGTATTCTGGGAATTAAAAATGTTTCTTTTGAGCTTGACCCAATCATTTCTGCTTCAATAACGTTACGCTGTAGTTTTGTCACTAATAGTCTTGTTATACAGCACATTGCACAGGCCTTTTGAAGGCATCAAATTTTGAAGTAGCATTATCACCACTTTGTTTTACCACTTGCTGTTGGTTTGGCAAGTGAACGGCCAATCTCATGATTACCTACATGAGATTTTTCTGAGAGAGAAAATTCATTGAGTCTCCACATCGCTTCAGGAGCACTTACGTAACTACCATCTAAAAAAGTTAAAAATTCATCGTTGTTTAAAAGACCATCATTTGATTGAAGTCTAACTGAAGCTGCATCGTGACCTTCATAGACATATTTATATAGGTACTTAACACTCTTTACAGACGCACACACTTCACCATTTATATGGGCATTGAATTTTTTATCAGCCTACTGTTCCAGCAGGAGGTGCCTTTATTTCAGCCCCCTTAGATGCAAAGGATAATGCAGCATTATATTCTCGAATCTGCTCTCGATAGTTTTTTGCTTCCTGTGAATTGCTGCAGAGTAATTCTTTGAAAAGTTCGGGATCTTCTGTCAGATTTGGAAGATGAACTTCATCATGACAGCATTTGGTACATTTTTTTACTCGAGTTCACTTCGTTTTGGCAATAAAATGCATCACAAAATTCGCACACCTCAGACATATTGCTATGTTCCGGGACATTCACCTCAATTTGAGAATGAACACGATTTGCCTAAGTTGATCAGAGAAATCACTTTCAGCACGTTTTGTAATGAATTATTGATGGACTCTATTTGAAGGGTTTTGGGGATTTTTAGCTGCAAAGGATATCCACGTATTCACAAAAAGTTCAAATTAAAAAATATAAAAAACTTCAGGTTTTGGAGGAAAAAATAAAGGTTCTGTTTATTTATGAATTATCAGTTTCGGCCGTTGCCAGTTGTAAACAAACCGGTCGTTGCCATCACAGAAAAGACTTTTCCGCCACGTACTTCTTCCGCCTTAGCGTTTTATATATATAGATTATAATACATGTTTAAATGTTATCTGCTTTTTAAAAATTATGACAAGCCATATATACTCATATATTGAAAAATAACGAATCTGTCTTATGCCCTGCGATTGACAAATTCGAAAAGAATTATCTTAAACATTTTTTTAAAAAATGATTCAACTCTATTCCACGATATATACAAACACATGCATAAAATTATGAATATATGAATTGAAAATCTATATATATAAAACGCTAAGGCGAGAATAGTACGTGAGAGGAAAAAAAGTTTTCTTCCGATGGCAACGACCGGTTTGTTTACAATCGGTTACGGTCGAAACGTGGCTGTCAGTGCTGAAAGTTAATTTTTTTTCAACATTTCGTTAAATTCTTCATGCAAATGAGTTTCCAAGACCTTTATTACAATCTGCGGTGGAACAGCATTCAAATGAAAATTTTGATGAAACGCTTCAAAGGAGATCAGCTAGAAATGAAGCTGATAAGCTTAGGCGAGCCAGAGAACGTTCTGATCAACTTAGGCAAATCGTGTTCATTCTCAAATTGAGGTGAATGTCCCGGAACAATGCAATATGTCTGAGGTGTGCGAATTTTGTGATGCATTTTATTGTAAAAACGAAGTGAACTCGAGTAAAAAAATATACCAAATGCTGTCATGATGGGAAAGTTCATCTTCCAAATCTGACAGAAGCTCCTGAACTTTTCAAAGAATTACTCTGCAGCAATTCACAGGAAGCAAAAAACTATCGAGAGCAGATTCGAGAATATAATGCTGCATTATCCTTTGCATCTATGAGGGCTGAAATAAAGGCACCTCCTACTGGAACAGTAGGCTGATAAAAAATTCAATGCCCATATAAATGGTGAAGTGTGTGCGTCTGTAAAGAGTGTTAAGTACCTACATAAATATGTCTATGAAGGTCACGATGCAGCTTCAGTTAGACTTCAATCAAATGGTGGTCATTTAAACAACGATGAATTTTTAACTTTTTCAGATGGTAGATATGTAAGTTCTCCTGAAGCGATGTGGAGAGTCAATGAATTTTCTCTCTCAGAAAAATCTCGTGTAGGTAATCATGAGATTGGCCGTTCACTTGCCAAACCAACAGCAAGTGATAAAACAAAGTAGTGATAATGCTACTTCAAAATTTGATGCCTTCAAAAGGCCTGTGCAATGTGCTGTATAACAAGACTATTAGTGACAAAACTACAGCGTAACGTTATTGAAGCAGAAATGATTGGGTCAAGCTCAAAAGAAACATTTTTAATTCCCAGAATACCGCTCATCCCATCGGACAATAATATTCCTTTTAGTTTTAAAAGAAAACAATTCAATGTACGTTTGGCATTTTCTATGACCATTAATAAATCCTAAGGCCAAATTTCTGACAAAGTGTGCTTGGTATTAACTAATCCTTTTTTTACACATGGCCAACTTTATGTTGGTTTGTTTAGAGCCAGGTCATTTGATAGAGTTTCAATTATCTCTCGACCAAAGATGTATGTAATTGTGTTTACAGAGAAATACCGTAAACATTAACATAACCCTTTTATATGTATGTAGCTTATATTTTGTGTATAATTTAAATTTTGACCTGCTACCGTATTAATTTTGTAAAAATATATATCAATTGTTGGAGAGAATTCTTTTTTTAGTGTAATGATGTAGTGCAAATTTGCTCATTAATTAAGTGTCTTATGCAAGGATGTTCCGACTTTTACGGTGAATAATAATGGAAACTTTTCAAATCATGTTTTTTTATATCTAGGAATGAATTTTTTGTAGTGTTCAAAAGTGCAATGTTTTGTATATACAGGAATGAAATTTTTGGATTGCTCAGAAGGGCAATATATTGTATTTTCAATGCATATATTCATGATTTTATGTATGTGTTTTCATATATCGTGGAATAAAGTTGAATCATTTTTTTAAAAAAATGTTTTAAGAGAATTCTCTGATACATCAATGCCTGTTGAATTTGACTTCCTGGTGCTTTCACTACATAAAAAACGGTCCTTTTCATTGCCAAAAAATTTTAATCCTTCTTGATTAAGGTGAAAGTATTAAAAGGAAATCAGTTACAACTTTTATTTATTCATAACACTGTATTTTTTATGTTCATAGTGATAAGATGCAAGAACACAATCTCTATTAATAATATTAAATCTAATTTGTTTTTAGAGTTAGTTTTTAGAATAATTATATTTGTTTTAATTTTGCAACTTTTATTCATTTGTTTATCACTTTCATAATTTTCTTTGTAAGTTTTAGTTGAAGAAAAATATCTTTTTGAGGCTAAAATAATTTATTCTGTGCTGATTTAAATTAAAGCATCAGAAGCAAAATAGAGCTGATTCATACATATATATAAAATTTACAATATTTTTGCTAGGACATGCAGTGTTTTCATTGTAGCGAGCGAAGAGAGCAAAGTTTGCGTAGCAAACCCGGGAGGATTGTGTTGCAATCCTCCTGGGGGTTGGTGAGCTTTCGCGAGCAGGAGCAGAGTCCCCTAGTAATAACTAATTTTATTTTAAAAAATTAGATAACGCCTACTTTAGGGGGCTTTTCTCTCTCCCTCCGCGGATCCATTTCCATACACATATATGGTTAATCAAACTTATTATATTACAAGTATTTAAGTTATTGTTACGCACTTATTACAAGTATTTAAATTATTGTTACGCACTTATTACAAGTATTTAAACTAGTACACTGTCTTAAATACTTCCAGTATATTTTTATACTGGTTCAAAATTTCCAGTATGTTTTCATACTGGTTCAAAATTTCCAGTGTGTTTTCATACTGGTATCAAAATTTCCAGTATGTTTGAAAACTGGTATCAAAATTTCCAGTATGGTATCATACCGGCTTCAAAATTTCCAGTATGGTATTATACCGGCTTCAAAATTTCCAGTACGGTATCATACCGGCTTCAAAATTTCCAGTATGGTATCATACCGGCTTCAAAATTTCCAGTATGATTTCATACCGGCTTCAAAATTTCAGGTATGTTTTTACTAGTTCCGGTATCATTGTATTTTGAATTTTTACCAATAGGGACACAGAAAAAGAATACGCATTTATATACGCTTTTCTTTGTTATTGCATGTTACTGATGCCATTCTGCACACTGGAAACTACAGAAAGAAAATCCGATTGGCTGTTCGTCCGATGACGTCACAACAGCGTCATATTGCTGTCAACAGCTTATTTACATTTTCCCACTGTGCAAGATGGCGTCAGCCCGTTTATCTTGAAGTTGAGTAGAACTTAATTATAATGCCAACAATCGGCCCCCTTCTTATCAACTCCAAGATATTACAAAAACTATGCATATTCAGTTATAAAAACTTCAACTGCAAAAATACAAAAACTTAAAAATTTTCAAAAACTTGAAAATTTTCAAAAACTTTGAAAACTTGAAAAAGACAATCTGATTAGTACCAGGTCAAAACTTAACTGGTCAGGTACTGATCAGAGTGACCAAAAATTGCAAATTTTCCCAAAATTTTAGATTTGAAAAATCTCCATACAAAACCTCACCAACTGTTCCTTAACCATAGGCTTAGTAAAAATATCTGCCAAATTTAATTTACTTAGTATATACTTTACTTCAAATACCTTGTCACAAGCTAAGTTTCTTAAAAAAATGCTACTTTATATCTATATGCTTAGTTCTCTGGTTCTCAAATGGTGAATTGGAAAAACTAATTGCCGCCTGATTGTCACAATATAATAAACAATCCTTTAAGTTTAAATTTAAACATTCATTGTTCAAAACATTCTTTATCCAGATCAGTTCCATAGCTGCTTCCGTAAGGGTTTCATACTCAGCCTCCATTGTGGATAAACTTACGCAACTTTGTTTGAACGTTCTCCATGAAATAGAAGTTTCATCCAAGAACAAGATATACCCACCAATAGAAACTCTATCGTCCCTATTAGCTGCAAAGTCTGAATCTGAATAGCATTTAAGATTCAAATTATTAACTTTAGACAGATCTCATGTATAATTTCTTGTACTTTGTAAATAAACTTAATTAATTTTAACAAACTTTGCCAATGCTTAATACCAGGATTAGACTGGAATTGTGATAATAGGTTCACTGCATACATTATGTCTGGTCTAGTTCTTCCAGCAATAAAAGCCAAACATCCTAGCAAATTTCTATAAGGAAGACGAGACATTTCTTCAATTTCTAGTACAAGGTGAATCTAATTTGGACAATACCTGTCCTTTAGAAATAGGCAACAAGCTTATTGGAAACTTAAATTTGGAATATAAATTACAAACTTTATCAATATACGAATTTTGATGTATAAAAAGTTTGCCGTCGGCCTCCATAAATTCTATACCTAAAAGCTTCTTACTTTGGCCTAAAACCTTTAATTTAAAATGTCTCTTTAATAAACCTACTCCCAATTCCAAGTCTTTCCTGTTTTCGGCGAACAAAATAATATCATCAACATACAATAACAATATCAATTTATTTTTATACATATAAACACAATTGCACCATTCAAGTTTTAAAAAGTTCAATTCATTGAGCACGTTATCCTTTTCCAAAAACCACTGCCGACCGCTTTGGTGCAGTCCATAATTTGCTCTCTTTAGTCTACAAACTTTATCTACTTCTAAATTACTTCATCTATATTTGCATAAAGATAGGCATTATTAATATCAATTTGTACATTTAACCATTTAAACAAGCATACAAATACAGTAAAAAATAATCTGATAATCGAGAAATTTACAACAGGACTAAAAACCTCGTCATAACTTTCTCCTTTAATTTGATTAAATCCCTATGCGACCAAACGAGCCTAATAAGTAACTATTTCATTCCGCTCATTTTTCTTTAACGTATACAGCCATCTATTACCTAATATTTTTGCATCTTTTGGAGGTGTTAGGAGCTCCCAAACATTGCGCTCATACATAACCTTTAGTTCTCGGTTCATTGCTTCCTCCCATTCAGATGCCTCGTGTGCTTTAATAGCTTCTTCATAAGTTCTCGGGATTCTTACTTCTAATAAGTTTGCTTCGTTTAAATTTAACAAATCCGAGACTTTGCCCGACTCGGTATTCTTTCCACTAAAATTAAATAAGTTTTTATCACATTGAATTTTATTCCTCTCACAATAACCTATTACATCATTAAATGATCTCAGTATAACATTAGTTCCCTGAATACTATAATAAATATCTGTTCTGGAACCATCACTACGAGGGACAGCCTTACGTACCCAATCAATAGATTTGCATGGAATTACATTTTGTCCTAAACTAGACTCCATATTAGTTATTTCTCCCATCTCAACCATGGGTTTAGGTGTACTTTAAACTGCTCTAGGAGATCCTGATCGATTAATTAAATCATCATCTGCTAATGAAAAAATATCGCCATCCTCTGGAAAATCTTTAAATAAAGTGAAACTTGAACCTTTAGAATCTGGCACTAAATGAACCCCCTTTTAGTCTCATCAAACCTGACATTAATAGTTTCTATAACTCTTTGGTCTTCTATTAGTAAAATTCGGTACCCCTTAGTTGTACCCGCACATTATTCCCAGTTCAGCTCGCATGTCGAGCTTCTTCCAGCTCTGATTAGGGACTCCAACATAAGCTACACAACCAAATTTTTTTTTAATGAGAGACTGAGGGTTTCCTACCAGAATACATCTCAAATGAAGTTTTCTTATTTTTATGGCAAACTCGGTTCCAAACATAAGTGAAGCACAACAGAGCCCAAAACTTTTGAGACATCCCACTGGACTTTAATAAAGCTTTAATACCATCTAAAGCTGTCAGATTAAAACTTTCGGCCACACCATTCATTTCAGGGCTGTACGGATTAGTCTTTTCGTGACGAATCCCTAACTTATCAAGAAATTTCTCAAACTCTTGGTTACAATACTTGAGTCCTCCATCAGTCCTAACAGAAATTACCCTTTTATTTAAGAACCTTTCGGCCCTTTTCTGAAATCTTATAAATGTCTGAAAAGCATCAGATTTATTCCTGATGGGAAAAACAGCAACCTTGCGAGAAAAATCATCTACTATCGTAAAAAAGTATCTATTACCACCCTTGGATAAAACTGGAAGTGGGTCACATAAATCCATATGTAAAAACTCAAGATTATTTTGACCTTATTTGCCCCATTGATTTGAAAGACACTCTCCTTGACTTATCAAGTTAATCCAAAGTTCAGTTAATCAAAACAACTATGGAAGTCCTTTAACACTATTATTCTTACTTGTATTTAAGATATAATCATTATTACTGTGACAAAATCTTTCATGCCATAAATCACTAGTATTAACTTTTTCTACCTGATTCCCTGATAAATTAACAGAGTTGCTTTTACCTTTACTCATGATTATTTATTTATTTATTTAAAGAAAAGCACACTACAGAGACCACTCCATTTACAGGGTGCTGACAAACACACAAAGAACAAAAGTTACAATGAGTAAATAAAAAAAATATGCCTTAGAAAGCAAAAAGTAGACCACAGAGAATACATAAAACCATAAAACTTATGCAAACGTATATACAATTAAAAACGAAAACACATAACCACAAAACTTTAAGACACACTATGACACCAAAAGCCGTATTTTTTTAAAAAAAATTTAAAGTTCATTTACAAAAAGCATGGGTAAAAAAAAGTCAAAACAAGCAAACACCGAGTCTAATAAAAAACACACCAGGAGTTTAAAAGTTTAAAAACGTAAATACACACTTGAGATTAAAAGAAAAAAAAAATGCAACACTTAAGATAAAAATAAATCAAACACGGCGTCAAAAAATGGTTGAATACATAAGAACACGGAAAATCAAATAGCATAAAAATCTAAAATGTTGTAGAAAGGCAAAATAAAACATATCATGTATTTAAAAGATGCAAACATTTCGACTTAAAAGCATCTAGAGACATATTAAAAATGTCAAGTTCATCAGAGAACGTGTTAAAAATTTTATAAAACCTATATAACGAGAACCTGTTAATATAATTAAATTTTGAATCTAAATTTGGAAAGGAACTCTGGTTTCTTAAAAATCTGGCGGGCACAGGGAAATCTATTGAGCTCATTATATCATTACAATCAATTGAACTATTAATAACTTTGTAAAAGAAAAGAACGCAAGAAACATCTCGTCTGGAGGATAAACTAGGCATATTAAAAATATTACGTAGGAGTGAAGAAGATATATCATGCAAGTAAAATCCATTTTTTTGTAAAGTAAATATCTCAAGAAGTTGTTCTGTATTCGCTCAATAATTTCTATTTTGTTTCGATAATTGGGATTTCAGATAATACTGCAGTATTCCAGATTGGAACGAATATGAGCACAATACAAGACCTTGAGGGTAAGTTCACTGGAAAATTCTCTGTTTCTACGCTTAAGAAATCCAAGCCTGCGATATGTCTTAGAGACCATGGTATCGATATGTTGGGAAAAATCAAGTTTGGAGTCAAAGATGATTCCAAGATCAGTGATTGTATTTGAGCGTGATAAAACAAGATTGTTAATTTTGTATACATGAATCAAAGGTTGAGCCTTTCGAGTGTAACAAAGAACACTACATTTTTCAATGTTCAAGTATAATCTGTTGTCTATGCACCACTTAAAAAGACAATCAAGATCTCTTTGTAAAAGAACAGAATCTAAATCGGAACGTATTGAACCAAACAATTTCAAGTCGTCAGCAAATAAAAGGCATCCAGAGTATTTAAAAACACAAGTAAGGTCATTAATGAATAAAATAAAAATCAGAGGTCCAAGATTAGAGCCCTGTGGGACACCGGAAGTACTTGTAAATTCATTGGAAACAGCATTATTAAAACAAACATAGAGTGATCGTTTACATAAGTAAGAAGCCAATCAATCAGATTTACATGAAAACCAAAACCTTGTAACTTTTTTAAAAGGATGCCAAAATTGATAGAGTCAAAGACCTTAGAAAAGTCGGTGTAAATAACATCAAGTTGAGAACCAGATTCAAATGAGGAAATAATTTTATCTGTCAAACAGAATAAATTAGTGGTTGTTGAGCGCTTTGATATGAACCCGTGTTGAGATGTGGAAATTAGGTTTTTAATTTGGTTGTAAAGCTTTTTATGGATTATACTTTCAAAAATATTAGAAAAAGGACTTAAAATAGCAATAGGTCGATAATTTTTACAATTCTGTGCATCACTCTTTTTAAAAACAGGAATAATTTTTGTTTGCTTCCAGGCTTCAGGAAACACTTTTGTTCTTAACGAGAGGTTAAACAGAACAAGAAGGGGATAAATCAAAAACTCTGAGCATCCTTTAATAATAAAAGAAGGTATATTATCAACACCCACAGTTAGGGAAGATTTCAATTCACTGACAGCCAAAACTACATCCTCATAGGTAACATTTTCGATTTTGACAAGATCACCGACGCAGTCGCTTTTGCAGTCATCATTTCCATCAAAGTTCGTGCTAGGCTTGAAAATAGAACTAAAATAATCAGCAAATGCATTTGCAATATCGCCATCATTATTATAGCGCACGTTATTATAGAATAAACTATCAGGAGAATTAATGTTTTTATTTTTAAAATAAGACCAAAACCTCCTAGGATCCGAAACCAGATAATTTTCCATATGCCGAAGGTGCGTGTCGTAATCCTTTTGGATATTATGCTTAACAGAAGATCGTAGGGATTTAAATTCATCAAATAAATCAGGATTAACACCTTTTAAAGCTAATTTACGGACCGTGGCTTTCCTTTTTATTAATCTCTTGGTTTCCATTGAGTACCAGAAAGGAAATCTCAAAGTAGCATTTTTTTTAGAAGGAATAGTACTGCTAAAAACATCTATAAAGAATTATAAAAGCTAAAAACAGCATCATTTATGTCATTAAAATCAAGTAAAATATTCCAATCATTTTCACGGAACATATACCACATGGTTAAAAAATCTGCCCTTTTAAAATCAAGTCTAAAGATATTTACATTCCTCTAATTTAGGTGGACAGGTACAAGACCCATGGAAACTGACAGAGCAGGATGATGTTTGTCTTCAGGGACCAAAGGTACTTACTTCCGACGAAGTTAATACCTAATCTTTCAAGTTTGCCTCCCGATAGAAGGTTTCTACGTAAATTAGGATTATATAAAACATCCTTTGAAATGATAGCACTAAATTTACCATCCTTATCTTTTACTAAAAAAATGAATTATGCCTTTTCCTTCAACTGGGCTTTCTTTTTCCCCAACAGCAAGTGTCATCTACATATTACTAACTGGTTCGAAACTATAATATAAACTTTTATTACTGCAAAAATGTGCAGTAGCAGCTGTGTCAAAGACCCAGCTTGTATTTTGACCGAAATCAGATGAATTTTCCTCATGACTATCTGGGGGTGTTTCTATTAAATTACTCTCAAGCTCGGAAAAAGCGCTTTTTACTTTAAATTCAGTATTACTGGATTCACTAATTTTAGGATTGAAAAGAGCAGTTTTATGTTCACAATTATCTATTAAATGACCATATGATTTACAAAAATAACAAGGACCAATTTGTTTATTTTTCACGTTTGAAATCTTAGTTTTAAACCTTTTCACCTTAGAACTTCTAGTTTTTGATTTTTCATCTTGCTTATAACAATTACCCGCTTCCTTCCGATGCATCTCATTAGAAAAAGCAATGCTACTTACAGTATCCAGGTCCTTTGTCGTTAATCGTAGACGATTTTCTTTCATCAAAAGCTCACATTCAATCTTGTCAGGTTGAAACTGTCTGCACTATAGACTGATATTCGGCTGGTAAACTTCGCATCATCTGATATCCTTGATATAGTGACTGTAGTTGATGACCAACTTCCAGTAGACGTTCGGCACCTTGCTTGACACGACAAAGAAACAATCCTAAAGCCTCTCCGGTTTCGCATCTTGTATTAAAGAATTCGTCTAAAAGTTGAATCACCCTCGGTCTTGTGGTCGGCTCGAAATGGTTTTTAAGAATACGCCAAGCTTCAGCGCCGTCTGTTGCTTGAGAAATTAGAGGCTTGAACTCAGGAATCAAGCATTGATATACTAAGGTGTAAGAACGATCCTTTCTTAATTTAAGATCGTATCCCTCCCTCCAGCTTAGGACTTGTTTCCCGGAAGCGACCTCCGATGTTTCCGCCGTTTCGGATACTTTCGTCTTAGAATCTTTCGGCGATGTTTCTGCCGATTCCGTCTTGGACTCTTCAATAAACTGCCAGGCTCCATAATGAAGTAGTAAAACTCTTATCTCCACCTTCCACTGCTCTCAGTTTTCAGCCGTCAGTAGGGTTATATTCGGAAACTCCATAATCGGCCCCCGTCTCGGCGATCTCCAGGAAGACACGGAAGTCATAAACAAAGTTCACTCTTGTCACAGCAACAAAACTCCAAACTTAGAAAAAAAGCAACATCTTCACTTCCACACCATAACCCACTGTTAGAAGAAAGCTATCTGGGCTCTGGGCCCATAACCAATTGATGTCCCTTGAACGTCAAATGACGGTTAAGGTTTAGCAGAGCAGCCATTAATGCGTCAGTGGAATCTAAAACATTGGTGTGGAAGACTTCAGAAGACGACAAACATTATGAAGACAGACATTTATTGGTGAATTATTTGCAGATGAAAAACATTATGAACAAACTGTGAAACTTTCACAGTCTCACTACACTGACACACAGAAAAAGAATACGCATTTATATACGCTCTTCTGGGCGATTTGCATATTACTGATGCCATTCCGCACACTGGAAACTACAGAAAGAAAATCCGATTGGCTGTTCGTCCGATGACGTCACAACAGCGTCATATTGCTGTCAACAGCTTATTTTCATTTTCCCACTGTACAATATGGCGTCAGTCCGTTCATCTTGAAGTGAAGAAGAATTTAATTCTAATGCCACAGGACTACTTTACTCGAGAGACTCTTTTACGATTTTCAAAAATTTTTTTGTGCCTTCTGTTGTTACCCTTTATCTCTAAATTAAGACATTAGTCATGTTTTATCATATGTAGTTACCGAGATATAGAGTATCTCTCATACAACGTTTTTTGTGGCATTTTGGCGTGTGAATCGAATTCCTTACCGAGACCCACCCCAATGGGAGGGACGTAGATAATAAGGAAAATTACCATTTTCGTATGAAATACGCATCTATATCCATAACCCTAGAAATTATGACAAACATTTCAATAATTTATACACTCATAAAATACATTAAAGGACAGATCTCGTCCTGATATAAAAAGTATCTTAAGTTTCTCTCAAGATTCACAAAGTGAGAGACAATCCGACATCCATGAGCTATAAAAAAATCTTGCTACATTTTCAGAACTTCCTTTTAACCGTGAACAAACATGATTTAAGGATTTGATGAAACAATTAAATATATTTGACTTTCATTACAACAATGGGAAATATAGAAAATCTTAATTAAACTTATTTTTAAAAAATTGTTAAAATTATAGAAAAAATTACTTAACCAGATTAGTAGCATTGAATTTTTTTTTCTTTTTTAATTTTAGGATGGCATAAAAATCATTTTTATGCAATAAATATTTTTGGAAGTTATTGTGGGAAAAATATAAAAATTTGCTTAATTACTTAGTAATTGAAGTTTTGAAAAAATCACTTTGATGTGCATATTCCCACTATCCAAAGCATATTGGTTCCAAATTCCGTAAATCTAGGTCAAATGGTCTGCCTTGTAGAACACTTGAGAGAGAGAGAGAGAGAGAGAGAGAGAGAGAGAGATGTATCTAATCTAATGGAAAATTAACATTAGTCAAAAGTACAAACTTTTGTCCATTGACAAAAAATCTACAAAAATTACTTCAGTTATTTTATTTAACAGAGAATTTTTTATGCAAACACAAAACTTAGACTTATAGCATAGAACTAATGTCTGCATTTGCTATTCAACAAAAAGGCACTGATTATAAATTATAATATCCGTTATATGTATCACTTTTTCAATGACTATTTATGTTAAAATAATTATAAATTCAAATGCCATGTTTCGAAATTAAAGTTATTTATGAAATAAAACATTATTAAATCTGGTACCTCATTTGCAATTTTTTATATTCTAAATCTCTAACATTACATTTTTTTTACTTTTAAATTATTTTCCATTTTTTATTTAAATTCAGTTTATTAATATGCTTGTATTCATATTTCACTAATCTTTTAAATATTTACTACGTCCCAAGAATGATGAGTACTTTCAGAGAACGTTTTAACATTTTCAACTTATTTCAGTACTACATTTTCAAAATAGAAATGTTCTATCCAGTTGTTATTATATTTTGATTCTGTAAAACAACTTTGAATCTAAATGTATTCTAAAATAATTAAATAAAGATTCAGTTTTAGTCCCCTAAATCAGTCTTTTAAACATCTCCAACAGTTCCGGAAACTGATAAACCTTGTCAACCTAACAATCTGCCTTTTTTAAAAAAGGTACACATTTCGCTTTCTAGTCTTCTAAAATCGCCAAGACTCAAAAAATGAGAAACCACGCCAACATAGCAACCCGTCCTTTTTAAAAAGAGTTCACCACAGGAAACGTAGGCAGTTCGCATACTTATGGTTCGTTCGTCATCCCCTAGTATCCGAGAATTACAGTTAGTAGATGTCAAAGAGTTTCAGCGACTGAAGAAAAACCTGAAGATGGCGCTTAGAAGAGCAAATCGTATGAAGAAAAACTTTGTAGGAGGAAAAAATTTGAAGATTCAGATTGAGTTTGAAGCAGAAGATCCTTCTGTGGGGCAAATACTTCTTGCAGTTTAAAAGAATATGTTCGATAGTGTTTTCTTGATTGCACTCGGAGCAAAAGGGGTTGTTGTGAAGTCCAAATCTGTGCAAGAGAGCTGGGGGTGATGATCATTCGGGTTAAAATGCGAGTAATGATGATATCCTTGCGTCTATTTTTAAGCCATGGTGCGAGGGATAAGATGGAGGGTAGATCTCCCAGGATTTCCAGATATTTACTATCTCGAAAGTTTTCAATCGGTTTTTGAATAGAAAAATTACTACAGTAAGAACAAATATCTTCCACTGCAATCCACTCAATGTATAGACGTGACATTTTTGGCGAGAGAATCCGTCCTTTCATGCCAGGTAATACTTGAGTGCCCCGGAGTCCAAACCAATGCAATTTTTTGATTAAACTTGGTTCTCATTAAAATTTTATGGGCTAAACTAAGGATGACTTTGGGAGATTTGATGGACAAATTCTTAAGTGCTTGCAAGACTGAGAAACTGTCTGTCAAGATCAGAAGATTACTGTCAGGAACTGAGAGATCATCAATCGCTTGACAAATGGCAAGCGTTTCAGCTGTGAAGATGGAATTGATCGGGTGGATCCGAAAAGAGAATGATCTCAGATTTGAGGTACCAGCTCTGGAGGTATAGAAATGAGATTTCGACGCTTTCGTAGCGATGATAAAATAAAAATCTCACTGAGGTGTACTTTACCACTCTTCATAGTAGGTTTGCACCAAATTTGGCAACTCTAGACTCAATTGTCTCTCTTGTAGAACGCCAACAGACAGTCAGCTATGCATACATGCGCTTTTATTAGTAGTAAAAATATGCATACAAAAGCATAATTACAAACAAAATATAAAATTAACATTATAGTATTTCGTGTTAGAGTTTTTTGTATAAAAAACTAGCAGTAAGCGCACGGCGTTGCCCATGCTACAATGACTTCAACAAAATAAAAAAAAAGCCTAGAATGACACACAAACACTTCCTTTTATTAGGTTTAGATTTATCATCAGAGGCGGCCCGAGGCCCGGCAACTGCCCTTGGTGCCCAATTCCGGTGGCGCCAAAACTGTAACGTAAAGGGGAGAAAGAAATGGTTTGATTGACATGAGAGCTCCGGCGAAAATGGCAAAAATTTTCTTTTCATTTTGGCGCCCCCTCTTTAATTTTTCGTACAGGCTATCAGCGCAAGCTTCTCTACACACTGGAGAGGTCTCAAAATCTGTTCCACGAACATCAGGCCATAAAATTTGGTGGGTCATTCACAGGTCCGACTGAACCCACGGGCAACCCGATCCCCCAGGTTGACAATAGGTGCGGTCCGGTCTACTGTGTCCGCTCCTCACCCTGCTTTCAAAATTTGCCCTCCCTGCCCTAATTTCCCTAGAATGACTTCCTCCCACACTCTCCCTTCCTAATTTCGTGGTTTTTCCTTTGATTCGAGAGGCTCACCCCCCCCCCCCTAACCGACTATTGTATTTCAGTTTTATGGCATAGTGGGCCGAAAGAATGTTGAATCGGTTGAAAATGTAACTTTTCCCCTAGCCTACTACACCATTTCTCATCGGATTCTTACTTTGACGAAACATTCAGGCACACTGTATTGAAAGAAAAACTGCTGAATGCCACGCTTTATTTTTATTTTGAACAGCAAATTTAAATTGTGAAAACTTTATGCCTATAAGCGTTATGTATTTCGCTAAAATGTCTGAAAAAAGAAGCAATCAGGTGCGTTTTATAGGAGAAGAAAGGCACGGACAGCAGCAGAAAACGAAAATCAAACGTCTATTTTGAAAAAAAAAATCATCAAAATAGAAAATATTGAATCTAGAGAAGGTCTGTCAACAGCAATTGAAGTCAGATCTTTAACTTCAGAAAACTTTAAGAACGACAATATAACTTGTAGTTCGAACCAAGAACAAAAAGTTCCTGTGAATTCAACATCACAGGTAATTTTGTTATTATCATTCTGGTTTGTTATTTTAAAATTTTCAGAATTAAATATCCATTTGAAAAATATAAATTTTCGATATTGACAATACTAACATTGACAATTATACAAAAATTCTAAATATTAAAATCCCATACATAAAATTTTAGTTATTTTTTAAAATTATGTTTATGTATTACTGAGCTGAAAGATTAGAAGTGCGCAATGGGTGCAGTTATATCAAAAGTTGTGTTGGTTTTGTTGGAACATTTTTGTGCACCTTCTGTATGATTATTCAAAAGAACTTAACTCATATGATTTTCGTAAGCTAGATAAGCACTAGTTAACCAGGACCAAACGCGAGAGCATGCAAAGTTACAATTACTTGAACCAGAAGCAGTAGAACATTTGAACGTCTTAAGTGACTGTGAAGAATCTAGCAATAAAGAAGACGCCAAAACTAGTTTGCAAACCGAAAATACAGACAACACTACTGAGAGTAAGTAATAAGGTTTGTTGGATTTTAACATAATTGGATTTTTACATACTCTTGAAATAATAATATTCCAAGTGTTTTTTGGAAAATCAAATTTGTAAGTATAAAGTTCCCATTACATTTCTTCCAATCATCAGAAAGTGCCAAACATTAGAAGAAAACTTGTAAAATTACAAATTATTTCACAGAAATTTTAATTTTTTGTTTCTTGATAAGTTTGTGATTTGAAAAGAAATTGTAACACGGCTAAAAAAAAGTAATAAATCAAAGTTTCACATCGATAAGCAAGGTATCAGGGCCGGATTACCAAATAGGCAATGTAGGCAACTGCCTATGAACCCTGCAACTTTGGGGAGGCCGCCGACACGCCGATATTATTATTATTATTATTTAATTGTTTTCAGGACTTCCACTTGATTTACAAGAAGTGTGTTCCAGAGCTTACTGAACTTAAAATCCATTGTCGTTTAAATTCAGAACATTATTCTTGGAATATTTTTAATGTTTTCGAATTTATTAGCAGATGAATGGGTCACATGTCAACAGTCCTGGGATACTTTGTACTAGAATATTCAAATTGTATTAAAAAGTTTCGTAATTTTTTAACTTTTTTATTTAAAATTACTTTCAAATTTCAATTTTTTTTTATACTCGAGATTTAAAACTTTTTTTTTGAAGATTACCCGCAAGGAAATGTTTTATTTCAGTTTGTCATATTGCTTGTTGCTCAAAAACTGCTTATTTAGATAATAAATTTAAATCAATAAAGTTATCTGGTTTTGGAAGTTGGAGGGAGGGGGGGGGGGGAACTTACATTGCCTCTACTGCCCTCCTAAGCGTAAAAGGCGTATCGCAATTTTTTTCAATTTTCAGATTTTTTCTACTTAGTAATGTTTGTGAGATGCCCGACATTATTCCTAAGCAAAAGGCGGCATCTTATTAAAAAATAGTAGAAAACCACTAAAGAATTATGCGTCTCTTATAAACCTAACGCAGTATATTTTTCTGACTCTACCAGTAACTGTTGCTACTGGCGAGAGAAGTTTTTCGAAACTGATTAAAACATATCTGCAATCTAGTCAGGAGCGACTAGTTGGTTTGGCAACCATATCAATTGAACGGGACCTTCTGTAGAGCATTGATATTGAGAATATTATGAAAGATTTTGCAGATAGAAAGTCAAGAAAAGTGATCATGTGAAGAGATTTTATAATATTGTGTAAAGAATCATATATTTTTAAAATAAATTTATTCAATACATTATTTTACTTTCTGTAGGACTTCTTTATATTTTTAAATATTTCTGAAATTAACAAATTCTGACCATAACATTATTAAGTCATATTTACAGGTAAAACATGCATATTTCTAAGTAAAATTTTGTTGGACATTTAAAATGGAGACAATATAGAATTTAAAAATTAAGTTGGTTGGTTGGGGGGGGGCGCCAAATTGTTGTCTTGCTCGGTTGGTAGAATTACCTCGGGCCGCCTCTGTTTATCATTGTCATGATTTTACTTTGATATTACTTCATTTTTTTTAACGAAATGAACTTAATTTTTAAAAAAAATTCATGCTTTCACATCTTTATTATAATTACGCTTTGTATTGCAGTATGCATAATGTTTATGTTCAATCAAAAATAAAAAAATATATATATTTGTAAAATTTGCTTTATTTCAGTTGTGGCATTTCATAATTTAACGATTTCAATACCTAGATAAAATAATTACACATTTGAAATGTAAAAAATAACTTTACTGTGAAGTGATTGCCTAATTATACCCCTCTCCATTATCCCCCCGCTCCAATAATATCGCCCAAAACGTTCCGGCATTGCATGATTTACGACTAAGCGAAATGATTTCAAATTATTCCGAGCGAAATATAAATAGGGAATAAATCACGAGTCAAGTCATTAATTATTTCTCTGCTCTCGCTTTAATTTTTTTCGCTAGATGGGGCAGCCAGGGCAAAACTGGCCTTTTCCGCTTGATTCTTCACGTCCTTCATTCGAGAAAAATCCTCCGATCCCATCACGGAAACAAATTAATTTAAAATCGTCGAAAGAAGATATTTTAATCGTTCTTGTTTTAAATAAGGAAGAAATATTCAATTTATTGCCTTAAAAAGAATTGAAATGATAGCATTATTAGCACGTCGGATGTGCGAAAGTAAGAATGTAGAAGGAAAAATGTCAGAGAAAAGGGACTATTTTTTAAAAATTTCTCAAAATTCAGTGAATTAAGTTAGAAGTTCAAAATTGAATTTCATTAGAACGTACATCGTTTGTTCTTTCCGTTAATGTATCTATTTTCTGTTTACGATTATCAGAAAAAATGTAATGCGAAAATATATATCGTAAATTACCAAAAATAACACAAAACATTAAATAAAAAAATTTCTAGATTAAATTTTAAAATTAGGGCTTCGAGGTGCATTGAGTCACCATTGCGACTACCTGTGTGCCAAATTTCAAGTCTGTAAATGCGATAGATTCGTCTGGACATCGCACGCACACACACAAACATTGCCTTTTATAAGTATAGACTAATGCAACTATTCTACACCAAATTCATGATCTCCTTGATTTTACTTGTCTTGATAATTGATTCTTGAACTGATTTAACCATAAAATTTTACTTTCCTATAATGTATACAAAGATTAATGTTAGCTGTCTTAAAAAAAAATCAACTTTTTTTCTTGATATTGATGAAATTTGGCGCATATGCTCTTCAAAACAAGAGTGGAATCATTATCAACTTTTCAAAGCTCAAAGGATAGGGGCCGTTCAAATATTACGTAAGCACCATGGGGAGGGTCGACGGTTTATTTTGCTGAGTCAAGGGAGGGGAGTATGAGTGATGCTTACGTAAGACATTAAAATAACTTTATTTCCGAAAATCTCTTGTAACTTGCACAAATAATTTAATTTAAAAAATTAAATTTGGAAAAAAAAGTTAAATTTGGCAAAAGAAAATTAAACTTGATTTTTGTAAGCTTAAACTTGAAATTGTAAGGAAATTAAGCTTACATTTTTTTTCATTTTAAGCCGAGTTATTTATTGGAGTTTTTTATTTGAATTAAGTCCTAAAATTTTTAAAATTAGATTATTACTGTTATACGTTTTGTAAAAAAAAAAAAAGAACGAGGGGGGGGGGAGTTGGAGTTTGCTTACGTAATTATAAGAGGGGGGTTTGCGATTTGCTTATTTTTGCTGACAAGGGGGGAGGGGAGGTCAAAAAATACCAAAAACATGCTTACGTAATATTTGAACGGCCCCATAATTAAAATTTCTGTTAATAAAAAAGTAGGCAAGATTTTGTCATGTTGAAGTAACAATGTTTTATATATATATATATTTCTATAAAGGTACAAATTCTTCTTGACAGATTCAAATTCTGATATTTCCATGTTTTTTTTATTCTATCAATTTTTCTATTGTGAATTCAATACATTTAATCCATGTTTAGTTTCATTTTAAAGGTAATAATTCACTTTGTTTGATTTAAAATGCTTAATGCACATTCATTATTAATTCTAAGATACGTATAATTGTCTGTGTAATTTTCTGAGTTAAATTTAAAAGCCTCTATTCCTTAGTTTCTTGTTGTTCTACAAAACACTGCAAGTAACAGCCGAAACTTCTTCACAGCTGCATCCTTCCCCCCCCCCCATCAATGCACGTGTAAGCAAATTTTCGAACGAACAAACTCGGTGGGAATACAATCCTACTCGCCTTTGTCGGAGAAACGATCCACAGATTTCTTTGCCTGTTGTCATTTCGGAGAGGAAGTTGGTGTTTTTCCCCTTCGCCCCTTGACATGTTTATTAGAGTTCAGAACTCTGGTGGACTATCGCTTCACTTTATCCAGAGGACACGGGTCAAGCAAGATGTTGACCAGATGGATTTGACACGCCTTCTTCCTTTCCCTTTTGACAGGTTTGGAACACTAAATTTCTTAAAATCCCCCCTTTTCCCAATTAAAGTTGAAACTCGCTCTTTGGTCAACGATAAGGCTGCCTCGTTCTGATTGGGTAAGATGTGGGCAGTTAATGCTCGCTCTATCCACTGAGGTTCGAGTTGGCGAGGTTGGCTTTCCTTGGCAAGAAAAGTTTTAATTCTAACCGTGCCTTTGCCCGTTTTAAAAATTTGGCGTTACTTGGCGACCCTCCCAGGGTGATTCAAAATGGCTGGTGCATGGTGGAAGGACAGATTTTTTGAGAGAGAGTTTCTGGCTGAAAAAGAAAGAAGAGAGTTTTTCGGGAGAAACAAAATGAAAAAATGAAGAATTTCATGGAGACTCTCTGCGGAGATGGCGGATAGACCTAAGGAGAAGAAGGACGGTGTCTGCTAAGGTGAAGCGGTGATGCGGACATTGCTGGCCGTGCACCGAAAGTGCGTATGCTAAGCGTGAGTAGACTTAAAGAGACTTCGGAGATGATGCCCGGCTTATGAATTACGTAGCTGACCCACCGGAATTCGCTGTTGTCCCAGGAGTGCCGTCACCTACAGCCATGCTTGAAATTCCCAGGGATGGAGATGAGAAAATGACCAGGCTGCCAGAGACAAGAAGGGAGATCCAGAAAAACTCCTAAATTGGTATCCACCACGTGCCAGTTTGCTTCCCCATGGAGAGTCGCCATGCCAGCAACAATCAGCCACACCTGTCAGTTAAGTAAAAGTTAACTTTTTGAAATTTAAAAGTTGAATCCAGAAGTTAATCCCATCAATTGTTATGTTATTAAAGAGATTGTTTTGAAAACTTATTTATCTTTGCCAGAGTGAATTCTCAGGTAAATGTAATGTATGGACAGGCATGAATTTTAATGTAATTGTGTGAAAACCTAAAAGAATTGATTAAGCTGAGTAACAATATTTGATTTAAATTTTACTAAATGTGCAAGGATAGCTATCAAATTAGATGGTAATTTAAAGAATATCTAAAAGCAATGTGTACTAGTGTGAATCACAACATATGTCCTATTACTGAAGTGTTATGTTTTTTTTTTATAAGTAAATGCTTACAAGTGGAAGGGGCATCTCCATATAAAAATGTATTGACTATGTTTTGCATTTAGTAGTGTTATATATTAGCCAAGATATACAATTCAATACAATTCTAGAATTTCTAAATAAATTTGATATTATTTTCTATTTATGTGCCTGTCATTAATAATATCTCAAAGCACACTGACTTCAAGGGAATTTTGCTAGATCTGAATTTATTCATTGATTTAAATAATAAACCTGGAGGTTATTGCCAAATTTCAATACACAACGCATTTATGTTTCTTTAGGCCATTAACTTCATAAGGTTTTATTTCGAGTGGTGTTCTGATGATTCATTGGTTTAAATCCTAAAGGTCAAAACTTACTTCACCACAACACCACAATTTTGCTGTCTTTTCGCCGTATTTTTCAAAAATATCATTTAAAACCAGAGGGAGTAGTTTCCCCAAAACTTTCTCGTATACTTCCCCAAAAAGCTGTTGTTTCCCCTCCCCCGCGTGGATAAAAAAATTCGAACCTATTGTAACCCAGAATCCAATGACTATCAGAAGGTTTTTCATTGTAGATTATAGTGATTGTAAAATATTTAGGTGAAGAATCATATTCAAAGAGATGCGTTCCGATTAAAACACACACTGCTTCCACTCTTGCCGGCTGAAAGACAAAGTGACGTAATACTTCCGCGTGCACAGAGATTGCTACCAGTACGCATGCGCATGGAGAATCGGATTAAAAAATTGAATATGCAATATGAACGCCTTTCTTTTAACCGATTGGAATGAAATTTGGGCACAGATCTATAATTAATATTAGCAACCGTCGTACCAATTTTTATTTATCTAAGCCAAAGGGTTTAGGAGATATAATTTTTACAAGTATGCGATTATACAGTCCGACAGACCATCAACCCTTCGACGGATCTGGTCCAAAATTTGATATGGACCTACATTCATGATGATAAAACTGTGTACCAAATTTTAGCCTTCTAGCTATTCCAGTTTTTGAGTTATAGTGTTCACATGAACGCGGACAGACAGACAGACTTCTCGAGAACGGATTTTGTCCAAAATTTGATAGAAACCTACAAATTATGTATAAAGATCACATACCAAATTTCATCCCCGTAGCTCTAAAGTTTTCGAGTTATCGTGTTCACAGACAGAAATAATTCCAAAATTGTGTTTTTCGGACTCAGGGAGGTCTAAAACGTGGAGATTCGTCAAAATCTCGAGTTCGAATTTTTTGACGATTACAATACTTTCTCTTTGCATACTTCGTATACGAAAAAGTAAAAACAGCAGCTCCATTAAAGAACTTTTGCAGGACAGTCAACCAAGAAAAGGTATGAAATTGATTGTTAAAAATATTCTAGTCCAAGAGATGGAAAATGTAAATTAAATGAAAAGAAAATGATAGAGGGGGATTGGGACTTTTTAAAACTCTTCATCTGGGAATCTCTCATCTTTTTATTATTATATATATTTTAAATGTCTTTTATAAATGTGTCATTTATTCTATGTTTTAACTATTTTTTTGTAAATACTCGTACCTGTTTATACCGTTTTAAAGTGCAATCAATTATCTTTCCAATGATATTAATTTAAGTATTGTATCGTATTTACCCTCAGTTTTACAATTTTTTTAATTATCGTGATATGGGTCAGGGTCACTTGAGGGGACTTTTCCCTTCTGGCAGAAGAAAAGAGCGAAGCAGCACAGCAAACAGGTTATAGAGCGATATTGGGAAGGCGAAATTTCACGCTTCAAACTGGAAAAATGAAAATATATATACATATATTTAATGAATTATGCTAAGAAAACATTGACTTCTTTAAAAAAAAAAAATCAAATACTTTCACGCATTCTCAACACTTTTAAAGCATTTTAAAATGCGCAAAGTAATCTTTCTATTGATATTAAACTTAGTGTCATGAAGCTAAAAAGCTTTATCATTTTTTTTTTAAATTTTAGACAAAAAAAGTGAAAACAACCAATAAGAGACAGAGAAGCAGTAGCAAAGCACTACTTTCCACACTTTTATGTCTTTGCCTAGAACCGCCATTTTCTGCTCTAAAAAATAACGTTCCAACTCCATTTTAATTTTTTTTACTGTGAGGAACACATTTCGGTGAAAAAAAAGTGGATGTTGCCATTTGAAAATTTTTCATTGTAACCATAACTGTAAGAGCTGGACTATTTTTTTGCACATCATTCTTGAGCGCATACTGTATAATATCTGCATTCAAAATTTTATTCTGTTCCCTCAAATGGTATGCTCTCTAGGGGGTCATATATCGTCAAAGTTTTTTTTATAATCGCCCTGTACTTTCTAATACTTGTTCAAGTTACAGGGATTATAGCATTCTTTTATTTCAAATAACATTTTTTTTCTTTTAATTTTAGGCCCTATTTACTTGAAATTAAAATGCATTTTTAATTGTTTCAGTAATGTAGCAAGAAGTTCAAATCAATATTTGATAAGTGGCAGTGGAAATTGCATTGGTTTACAATTCTGTCAACATTAGATTTAATTTACCTACTGACAAAATTTGAATTGATGTAACTGAAGATGATCTATCTTTACTGTTTGATTACGGATGAATCTGAATTTTATTATTAATTTTGCAATTAATTGTTTCACCTAAAAATTCGCGATTTTAAACATTTTACTTAGTTTATAGTAGTCATTTGTTGGAATCTTCAGTTTTATCTTTCAAAAATAACAGTTCATTAAGCTCAGAAACTTCCATTTTAAGTTACTTCATCAAATAGCTTTAATTACAAATTAATAACATAAAATACAAAAATAACAATTTGCAAATTTTATTGATGTAACTAAATCATTATAATAATCAGTTGGGTGAACCAACTGGTCACCAAAGGCAGTTAGTAAAACATAAAACATTGTGTCTCATTAATACACAGTGAAAAAAACCCATTTTAATATTTTTACACACTTCCTATTTACTAGAAGTGCTAACTCAATATTAAAGAGAGGCTAAGATCTGAAATTTGGAAAAAAAACCCTCAAACAATAGCATAGACTCTAAAGGTATATTGGAAAAACTTTACATTGAAAGAAAATGATTTAAGAACAATATGAGTCACTTCACACTGCAATAACAACTTTTGTAAGTAAACATTTACTGAAGTAATATTGCACTATATGGAGAAAATTGGCTGTATTTTTTACAGAGAAATAATTATAACTAAATTAAATGCTACATTAAACATTTTTACTTATTATGGAAATTCCTATTTATGAATATTAAACCATTACCTATTATAGAAAATCATTCACAAGTTTCACAATGATTTACTGAGGGTCTTCATTTTATACTAGAAAATCACCCGTCATACCATGACGGGTGCAAATTGCCTCTTCATTTCCTGTCAAATTTGACGTGTTTAAATAGATATATATGCGAGAGAAATGATTAACATTAATTGAAAACAAATCAAATAAACATATGTTTTATGACAGGAAAATATATTTTTTTATTTACATATTTCTTTATTCAAAAAACCTCTTGGTAAACAACATTCCGTGTGAAGTATTTTTCCAGGGTTCGTACACATTTCCTTAAAAGAAAATCAAGGACTATCAAGGACTTTTAAGGACTAAAAAAAAACCAAAAAATAAGGACCTCTAAATTGAATAAACTTAACGAATTGTCGCACGCATTTTTAAATAAAATGTCTCATTTTTGCAAATTCAACCTATTAGATGATAAATTATAACATAAAACATAGGAGATATTTAACACAACAAAACTCCTAAAAATATGAGTTAATAAATTGATGAAAAAAAACCCCATGAAACTGCTAATCAAATTAAATATCTTTTAATTCCAAACTTTTTCATTCAATTTTACATCCAAGGTATTTATTTTAATTTCTTTTTCAGAAATTGTTTTTCTTAGTTCATGCGATTGAATAAATAAATTTATGTCCTTTGACTTGTCAGCCTCATTATCATTTGCTTTCTCATTAGTTTGGTGCATGTCCGTTTGGAGAAACATTTTCTTTAGTTTTAAAAAATCTATTTCCTTCTCTACAGCTTTTCGTTTCAGTTGTTTTGTTTCAGTCTTTTCTTTGGATCTTTCACTTTCTAAATACTGCATGTATTTTGCTCTAGCTGAGGTGGCAGCCGTCCTCATTTCTTTAGTAATTTTTAAGTCATAAATAGCCCCAGGCAGCTTAATAAATTCATGATTTACACGCTGGAAAATATATGAAGCATCATTTAAATTTTCTATTTCCAGGGCCTTGTTCACCGAAAAACTTCATTGTCCATGTGACAGTATTAATACCATTTTAATAATCTTCCAAACTTTTTCATAATGATTATTGCTAAAATAAGCTAAATAAAATAAAATAAAAAATTGTCAAGGGAATCACTCTTTCAGACATGACACAGGCTTGGAACAAAAAAAGCTGAACTTCATAAATCCGGTATCGTGTCAAGCATAAACACCGAAAAGTAAAATAAGTATTATTAATTGAACAATAAATGAATAAATTTAAACAAAAAGTGCTTGAGATATTAAAATATTGTAGAATTATTATTTAAAAGAAAATTAATGGATGAAAAATGAATTCGCAAAAAGTTTTGTTAAAATAAAAACTGGTAAAAATTATCTCACTAAAAAATATGGCAATGTTTGTTTCTCATTTTTGAGCTAACAGTTCAAGCTATCTTTTATGCTTCAGTCTGCTATTTTCCTCCATTTTCTAAATTTTGCTTTCTCTGATTGGGGTTTTTTCTTTATTTTTTTCTCATTGCTATTTTCTTACTATCAAGTTCCTCTTAGTACCATTTGCCTGATGACCTAAAATTTTTGCACATGTTACTTACAATCAATAGCATTACGTAAAAAATCTTTTTTCTAAAATATTCAACAGCAGACTGCTCTTTGCTCATCATTTTGTATTTAACACTCTAAATTGAAAAATATGTTTCAATATATATTCTTCCTGATCTTTTATCTATCAAATCTGACATTATTTGAATGTGCACACGGCGCGCAGTTGTTTGCGTGCTTTTCAAGTCTTTTGTGTGCGCAATCCCCCCCCCCCCCAACGCATTACCAAACATTTTAATGTAGATTTCCATCGATACCAAGAATGAAAAAATTCGATGCCGAAAACGCTGAAATCCTCGTTTTCGCACAAATGTGTTACGTCTGTGTTGATAGACAAACGTTAGGGAACGAAAACTAACAAAAAAAAAAAAAAAAAAATCGAAGTAACTAAAAAAAAAAGAAGAATGTTAAAAGAACGCGAAAATAAAATGGCTTCCATCACAGAGAGCTAGCGATCTTTTTTTCTCACGAAATTCGGATCGGAAGAAATTCGTGGATGACTTTTTTTTTTCATCCAATCACAATTCGGAATGAATTGTGATTGTATGAAATGAAAGAAGATTGGACGAAACGAAAAAGAAAAGAATACAAACTTTTCAGGCATTCCCCCAAATGCTAAACTTTGACTCCAAAGCGCGCCAAAACGCCGATACATAACTTTCGGCAGGATTACGCAATATCTTATGAATTCAAAACTCTTTCGCCTTACAAACATAAGCACAATTTTCACATGGCGCACAACTTTTGTTTGCGTGAGCACCCTCCCCCAACACATTAACAAAAAGTTTAATGCAGATTTGCATCGATCTCAAGAATGATTAAATTCGATGCCGAAAAAGCGGAAATTTGTCATGTCTGCTCTTTGGATTGAAAGAAGTAAATTCAAATGAATTTGGCTTTACAATATTTAACAGAATGCATAGAGTAACAAAATTTCGTCGCAATCTTTTCCCAAAATACTTTTATTTTGCGACAATACAATCAATACCTTTTTCATTTTTTCCCGTACTTTATCCTGGGATATCCAGCCAATATTCGTGGATCAATGCAAATCGCAGGTCTTACTAGTGCGTAATTCACAGGACATTTCTGCATGAAATGTTTTATCATTGTTACGATGTTTTTCCAACCATCCTGGTCTGAGTGTGACAACATCCTTGTCTGCTAATTCCTTATTTTTTATCTTTTCTTTTATTAGTTGCTCCGCAGCAAATCCTAAATACACTTAACTTTTATCATTATACAAGTTTGGGTCACTGAAGTTGAATTTGCATAAAGTCTCAGGTTTCTCAATTCTTTCATTCTCTGGTTCCAAATTTTGAAATGCTGAATGCAATCATTAACAAGTTTTAATACATCACTGGCAAAAAATGGAACTATACTCTTGATACTGTTCTAAAAATGGTAACAGCACTTTTGACAATCATTCCTATGGAACCATGGACCAATAAAGGCCATCTGTAACTCCTCCCTTATTTCCCAAAGTGTATGCGATGGATATGGATTCGTAGAACGCGAGCCGTGACGTCCCCCCACCCCATTCTGCGAGAGCCACGTCGACCGAGAAGGAGGAATTAGAAAAACGATAATCGGTGAATTTTTAAATTTTTTAATAATGGCAGCGTAAAAAGTAAGGACTTTCAAGGACTTTTTAAAAATGGGGCTTAAAAATAAGGATTTGTAAGGACTTTTAAGGACTAAATGTAAAAGTAAGGACTTTTAAGGACGCGTACGAACCCTGTTTTCGTTGTTTAACAATTTTATTATAATTCAATAACCATGAAATTCTCAGCTTGTCAAACGTAAGTCAAAACCTAAAATTTCAAAGGAATTCCTTTTGCGAAATTCTAATAAAAACAAAGCACTTCTCTGCTTGTCAAACATTGCCAAAAAATATTATCAAATTATATCATCACGATTGCAATAAATAATGAGATGCATCGTGGCGTCCAAACTATATCATGCGCATGATATACCACTGACGTAATTTACTACTTTGTATTAAAAAACGGAAATTAATTTGACATATATGATTAATATAATTTAAAATTTCTCGGGAACTATTGATCATAGTGAGATAAATTTTATATCAATGGATAGCAAATTTTATTTCACTATTTTAGAGCTATTAAATTTGAAATTAGAACGACAATTACTCTTTTAAATTTAAAATTACTGAAATTTAGGTTCTCTAACAATGAAATAATGCTGTTTAACGTCTCGCAGTGCTATGGCGCGAGTTTCATTGTTGGCGACGTCAGAGAGTTACCAAGAGACAGATCTGGGCTATTATATTAGTAATACTATAGATTCACAGTAGATGATTCAAGATACTCAGTCCCTTTTAAATTATACTTCTTCCATTTGATTTTAGCTTTTACAAAAAGATATGAACGAGCATTTTATTTTTTAAAGCACTGCTCTTATTAAAGATTTTAAATTTGACAAAATACCTTAATATACATCTAGTTTTATGTAAACAATAGAATATTTTTAAAAAAACTTTGGTATATAAAAATATTTACCCAGCATATAAATTTGATGTATGGCTTAACTCTATGAGCCCTAACCCGCCCCATTCGACAGAGAGCGGACTCAGGCGCATTCGTGCGCCTGAGTGAATTTTAAGGGAGAAAAGTGGTTCTTTTCTTTGTTGACAATTGATCGTCGAAACTTGGGTGTCGTCCTCCTGGAATTTCTGTACAGAAAGGAAGGGTTTCATTCTGGTTTTGTACACGAAAATTTACTTCAGTTTTTGAGGTACTGGAATTCTCACTCTAGCCGGGTTCAGAGAGTTAAGCAGTGAAGAGGATTCTTGGTGGTGTCTCAATAATAAGACTGATACAGGATTTTTAATTCTTAGTTTGAGATTCAGTATGTATACAGCGATTCGACAAGATTCTTAGTAATAAATTTCATTAGATTCAACGTAGTCAGATATACATTTTTACAAAGTAGCATTTTATTTAGTAGATTCTTTGGATGTGATAATCCTTTAAGCATTGTTTAAAGTAATATTGTTATAAATTCAAAACTTGTGCCCATAACCCTCCGATTCCTAATACCCTTGTAGATCAGGGACCTCGGAATACTGGAGCACTCGAGTTCCTCCTTCAAAGATAAGAGACATCCTCTACCCCTCAAAAAATCACAATGTCAGCTTGCATTCTTAATAGGTTGATATACAAAAGAGATGATGACTATTACAAGGAAATGGGTTCAGCTGAAATGAGAGTTCTAAGAAAATCTCCTAATCTCTCAAACAGATCTGGGCTGGTTACTCTAATGAACAAAGAATGCTCCTCAGGTATTCAATCACACATAACAAGAAAAGGAGGGAATATTGCAGGGATATTTGGGCCATTCTTTGCTTGAATGGGAGTTTGAGGCCTTTTAGTATTGAAAGTGTTAATTGTCCAAGTCGATAATCAAAAGTAGTTCACAAATTAGATTTTTTAAATCTAAGGTCAAGGTCATTACAAAAAAATATGCGACATTATATCTGGAAAAAATGCATATACAATTATTGAAACATGCCATGCCAATCTAGTTAAATTTGAAACTACTTGACATTACTATTTAGATGAATCTTAGCTTGTTTCTCACCTTTTGATTGAAGTGGTTTTGGTCCTTATTTCCCCTTCAATTCTTTAAAAAGAGAACAAAGATTTGATTCAAAACGAATACTAAGTCTACACTTTTTCAGTTGGTGCTAAAACCATACATCTGCAAACACCTTTCAAGGGTGAAGTGGTTATGCAAGGCCTTAGGAGTTAGGCGTTTTTCTTTAAATGGTATTTGTCTCAAGTTAAGATGTCTATACTTTCAATCAAAATGATTATGTGAGTTATCACATATTTCTCTCATTACTTTTTTTTATGTAGGAAAAAATGTTAAAATTTAATCAGACTGAGAAAGTGATTCACATGGCAGAAAATCTTGCAAAATGAATTGGGAAACAAAAGATATTGTTTTCTTTATCTGCAAATAAAAGAATCTTCTATTATGAATCACCAAAGTATTCTTATGCATACAATGTATAAACAAGAATAATTAAAAAAAATATAGAAAATACCAAATGGAAAGATTAAATTTATACACATAATATTAAAATATATGTGGAAACTTATGAGAATTAATTGATATGCACCCATAAAAGCTAATATTCTTATAATCGGCATATATTTATGCCGATTATAAGAATATTAGCTTAAAAAATACTATACAACTTTTGGCAAATAAATGTAAAATTCAATGGCCCAGTTACAAAAGAATTAAATACGATAATTAAAAGCTACTGTATTTACTTTTTTTATTTTGAAACAAAAAAAATTAATTCGTTCTAATTTTTTAAAACAAATTTTTAGATGCATTATCATAGAATAAGAATTTACTAATGAATTACTTTTAATATATGTATTTCATAAGCATCTTTTTCTGTCAGCAGGTTTAGATATTTTATTAGCGATTTTTATCAATAAAAAAAATTTCCCTTCAGAACTTCTGCAATTAAAATTGTACAATTAGCACAGATATGTACATTAGAGATGTTATTAAACAGTGTTAAAACTCAATAAAAATAATACAGTATGATCAGTAATTAACGCGCTGATGTTAAAAATTAATTTCTCGAAAACTACCGATTCAAAACATTTTATTTAAATTCTAAAACAAAGTACAATACATGGGAATTAGTCGATTACATGTTCGATGTGTCTTCCATCTATAGCTATAATATGGCGCAAACGAAGAGCGAAATTCTGCATCGCTCGCTGAAGAGTCGAAGTTTCAATGCTTTCACTAACTGTCTGAACCGCAGTTTTCAGGTCTTCGATGCTCTGGGTGTTTCCAGCGTAAACTTTGTCTTTGATATAATCCCACAACAATGAATCGCAGGGCTTCAGGTCAGGAGAATAGGGTGGCCAATCAATGCCCATATTTTTCGATTTTGGGGTACCCTAAGGCCACAATCCGCTCATTAAAGTGATCTTCAAGCAGATCAAACACTTCGTTGGTACGATGAGGTGTTGTGCCGCCTTGCATGAACCACATGCTTTTGAAATCCGGCTCACTTTGAATTGCTGGAATGAACTGATTTCTCAACGCTTCCACGTATCGTGCAGAATTGACAGTCTGTTCGAAAAAAATAGCTCCAACAATGCCTCGACTCGAAAGCGCACACCAAACGGTCACTCGTTGGGGGTATAGAGACTTCTCAATTGCGAAGTGGGGATTCTTGGTACCCCAAATGCGCCAATTCACATACCCATTGAGATGAAAATGGGCCTCATCGCTACACCAGAGCATACTGACATCAAATTGATCATTGTCAATCATCTCGACGATAGTGTGCACAAATTCCAAACGTTGTTCCACTGATCGCTGATGAATTTGAATCTTGTACGGAAACAGCTGCAGATCAGCCACAACAATCTGTCTGACACTTGCCCGTTTGATTCCCACTTGCTGTGCAGCTTTTCTGATTGATGTTCGGGGACTTCTCTCAAAAACTTGGCGTGTTCTCTCAATCTTTGCAGGCGTTTTGACGCTCAGCAGTCGTCCCACATTGCCAAACATGTCGTCGCAAACACTACCTGTTCTCTCGAACTTTTGAATCAAATGATTGATTGTCGACAAACTCGGACCTGTTGTCTTAAGCTTAAACTCAGTCGCAAACTTTCTTTGAGTCACAATTGGGCTGTTGTTGTTCGAAAAATGAAAATGCGCTCAGAAACGCTATATCTCGACATTTTCACTGAAAAATAAACAACAAAAGCCAACTCAAAGAGACTGCGCAAAAAAAAAAAAAAAAAAAAACATCCGCCAATGCACTGAATCTAACCGCCAAGTTTGAACTTGATACGCCAAACAGTTTTCGAGAAATTGACATTTCTTTTCAACGCGTTAATTACTGGTCACACTGTATAAAGGAAATGCATAAATTATTTTAAGCAAATGAATTCAAGTGCCTGTTGAATCCCTAACTATTTTATTACATCAATTCAACAAGATTTTATTTTTTCCTTAGCAATTAGAAACAATTTTGATTTTTCCCATATAAGTATGAAAATACCATGAAATGCAATTGCTGCAAATATGAATCACAAGGACTATTTTGGAGCAATAACCATAATTTTGGTTCACAATCAGTAGTTGAGAAAACATCCCATTCTCCACTTCCACACTTCAAGAGCGGGAGCATGTTTTGCCTCACAAAATTTGATGTGTACCAGGCTCATGTTCTTGTTGGATCTTCAGTAGAGTTCAGTTACAAACCTGACAATGGGCAATTTGGGAGTGGAAGTTTCACCAACACAGGAGAGTACAGGAATGCTGTCATGTTCTTTTACAATACTAAATTAATAATAAAGAAATAAATTTTAATTCTTCAAAATGTAGGTACTGTTCAAAACACATCATTTCTAGCTTAGGCACCAGAGAGTAGTAAAGCCATATACACAATCAATTACATTAAAGGAAGTTTTAACTGTGAATTCAGTGATGTTCACTACATGATCAGAAGCACCATAGTTCACAAACAACATTCCGGCAATTTCAAATGATTGAATGACAGATGGTTTTATATTGGCATATAAAAAGGAATTGCAAGGTAAGCCATATATACTACAGCTCTCATGGATATGTACCCAGAACAATATGGAAGTGTGTGTGTGGGAGGGGGGCACAATGCACCCTGTTTGACATTGAAATTCCTGTGATAGTGACATCACAATGTCTTACAAAACTTCTATAAGCTCACAGCTTTATCTATTACTAGCAATACGTTCACGGCGTTGCCCGTGGAATCAGGACTTCAACAAAATGAGAAAAAAATCCACCCACAATGACACGAAAAAGTTTTGAAATCCAAATCAAAACAAAAGATACAAATTATTGTTTTTCCCACTTATTTTTCTCCTCATTTGGCAGTACAGAGTAAAAAATAAACCTATATTTTCGAAAAAGTTTTTTTTTTTAGGATTTAAAAGATTGATTCATATAAACCAGGCAAAATGTTAAAGAATGAAAACCGAATGAAATCTTAAACGATTTCAAATGGAACAATGCGCCTCGAAAGATACAGACAAACATAATTTCTAGAGTATTTAAATATATCCAAAATGAATCAAAGAAGAAAAGAAAAAAATCTTTCACTTCAGATTTAAACTTTTAAGCCATATTATGTAAATAGCTCCTTGAAATCATATTTCATTTTTTCTAGCTAAAGATATCAGGCGTTTGATTTGATTTGAAAAAGGGTTTTTTGGGATTTTCAGATACAAAGGCTATTATCCCCTATTCATTCCAAAGTTCTTTTCAATCCGTAATCAAAAAAGAAGGAAAAATTGCCATCATTGGTCTAGAACTATAGCCGATTTGATTCGGTCAAGAAAAAAAAAAAATGGTGCCCTCCTAGAAGGGCTTCCAAATTCTTTTTTTTCATATCAGCCGGATACTCAACTGTCAAACAGTATAAAAACAAACAAATTAAAAGAATTATCTAGCAAAGCAAAGGGGTTTTGTCGTCACGTGATTTCGACGAAATGCATGTTGGGAAAATACGTCATGCGACCTTGATTAGAACCGATTGAAGAACCGTAAAGAGAATTTTGAGGCGAAAATTTTTTAACACTTCAGAAAAAAAATAATTAAAATTCAACCAATTGTTCAATTTTAACCATTCTTGTCTTAAATCACGAAGAAACATTATGTTTATTACTTCAACAAATTTCAAATTGATAACAAAATTAGAACGGCGGATGCAAGAAATTGAAATTCCACACAAAGTGTATTAAGCTTAACCGACTATTTTTAAATTTTTTTTCAAAATTTAGTAAATTACGTTTGAAATTCAAAACTAACTTCATTAGAACGGAAATCGCATGCTCTTTCCGATGGTGTGTCTATTTTTGTCGTACACTTATTCAAAACCATTCTATTGAGAAATTAGTGCGGAAAATCAACCAAAACAATATAAAACATTAAATAACAAATTTTCTAGATTAAATTTTAAAATCGAGGCTTCGAGGTGCATTCCGTCCCGTTAGGACTACCTGTGTGCCAAATTTCAAAGTTGTAAGTGCGATAGATTCGTCTGGACATCGCACGCAGGCACACACACACGCACAAACATTGCCTTTTATAAGTATAGATGATATTGAATGCTCTCTTAACCAATGACGAATGTCATATCTATGTACAATGTTCCACAAGATGAACCCTAATTGTCTATAAACCTTGAGAAATTTTAATTCATTTTTGACTAAGTATGTTCATAATGCAGAAAATCATTAACATATGTGAACAACATATTACAAAATATTAATTTAAAAATAATTTGCTCAATTTATTGTATTTCTAACAGGACGTAAAGGGAGATGGAATTAGTATACTATACATGTTATGAGTGTATTAGTAACACCAATTCAAAAACATAGGTTACTGAAATACAGTAACTTCCTTTTATTTTTTTTTATCTGTATAACAAACCATGAAAATTCAGGTAAAATAATGTTAGAAGGTGTGGTGATGAGTTGCACCGAATTAAAATGTGATCATAAAATGATAAGAGTTAAAAATTGCAAGGCTTTATCAACATGAGGTATGAAGCCACACTGTGATCTGGCATTCAAACATTTTATTGATAACTAGCCGCCTTCGGCGACCAGCTTGTTCGTCTGGAATATAATTTCAACCGAATCTCTTCTGTATAAATTGATATTCATGGTTTCCTTAACAAAGTAATTTTAAAGTTCAAATTTTGATAGACATTTAAACCAAGTTTTTTCAGTAGCCTTGCATCTATTCTGTTCGTTGTCTGCATGAACGTCCCTAATGGAGTCGAGTTACTGTCTGTGTCATGTAGCATGTAATTGTCCGTTGTCGGCATCGTCTTCACTCTATTATTCCTCTTACAAAATATGCATTTGATTTTAACTTTAAAATGTAGCGGCACATTTTACATCCAGCAGCATGTTAGCTGGATGAAAATATGCTGAATAAAACATATCATTAAACATTAATTTAGCCTTCAACAATGGAAGAGAAACAGGCAAATAAATATTTGTTTAAACAATTAAAATGGTTTAAATTGTGTTGCAACAGTGAAAAGTATTGTTGTAAATTATACCAAAAAGTATTTTTAAAAATTCATTAAAATTAGAGAACAAATTGTACATCACCTTAATTCATATCATTGAAAAGGTAATGTTTTGCTCTTTCAGATGGTGTAAAAATGATTTTTGTGCTGTAATATTTTCGAAAGTCATTAAAAAAACCCCGCCAAAATGTCGCTCAATTTTTAATTAAAATTTCAAAAAAAGGGCTCCAAGGTGCACATTTCCACCCTCCAAAGTACGTTTGGGCCAAATTTCGTAGCTCTAGGTCCAGCGGTCTGGCCTGTAGAGTGACAACACATTCTCCTTTATTACTAGCAGAGATAAAGTAGAGTGAAATAACCAGTCATCGGTTGCATTGTTGTATGTGCTCTAAGGAGTGAAAACAAGTTAAAATCTGAAATAATAATACATCTCTCGAGGATTTCTCTGTCATTAAACGTACACTGAAATAGTGGGTGTTAATGTACTCATACCTTCTCTCTAGCCATCAAGTACTTCATTATGTATGTTAAACACATTTTTTAAAATAACAAGAAATAGTCTTTGTTCACAAGTATCATTTTTAAGAAGCTAAAATTCAATCTTCTGTACTGGTAAAAGAAAAATTTTAAATCAAGTCTTCAAAAATATTCCTACCATATACATTTTGTTGGGTGGCAACTCAATCTTTTGCCTTTCTGTTTTGCTCAGGTAATGTTAACTAATTAAATTTTTTAAACAAATAAGCTGCAATGATATCTATTCGAAGACATGTAAACTATTTATTGCAGGATAAATTAAGATTTTTTTCATAACTGCCAATTAACAAATCAGCAAGTCATTACAAAATGTTAACATTTCCAAAAATCAAATTTGGATACACGAGATAAAAGCATTTAAAAATAGAGGTGCACATACATTTATGTTGCAACGAAAACAAACTTAATAATAAAATGAAGACATCATTGGTATTTAAATTATGCCAACAGAAGTAACACAACAAAAATTCTATTTTGCAATGGGATAAATTTTTCAATTTTACTTTATATACACAGAATGAAGAGATATGTAGAGCTCACAGTTGTAATCTTGTGGGTTTAAATATGTACAAAGAGTTTCAGCCCCACATGTACCAGAAATAGGTTTTGGCATTAAAAATAAGAGATAAATTATTCACAAAATAATAAATTGTTTTCAATTTCTACATGGCAAACTCATGCTAAGGATGCCTTCAATAGGATACTAAATTATTTCAGTAAAAGAACTGATGTCATAATTTTGTTTTTACAATTTGGTATTCACAATTTCACTAACTCTTCTGACTTTCATGTCAATGAAATGATAGTTCATCAAACTATGAGATGTACATGGAGCACTTGCCTTCAACTACAACCAGATTCAATTTAATTATGCGAGTCGAAAAGTTCCAGGCCAGTGCAGTTCAGCAGTGAAAATACTAGGAACACTGGATTGTTTTATAAACACATTTTCAATTACTGTACATAACACTATGTTTGCACCAGGCAACCTTTCATTTGCACTTTGATCCAGATGCCAGGGCAAATCTAAAGAATTTTTTATAATATACACTTGACAAATGCAGACATAAAGGATTTGTGAAGTTCTGGTCAATGTTCTTAACTTAATGAACACTGTCCTGCTATGATTTTTCAGCACTTGACTGACGACTGTGTTTGGGATAGTTTGGTTTTAAGTAGTCTTCATTAGCAAGACTAAAAACATCAATGCGATCTTCTTTCCTGTATTGAAGACATCGTCGAATAAATTGCTGAAGGGAAAAAAGAAGCCACATTAGTTGGTTATAATTTTAAGTAGAAAGTTGGAAAACAAAAACACTCCTACAAATAAATGAATCAAATTAGACATAAATATTTAGATACACACATACAAAATATAAGTATTTTACAGTGGGTTGCCAATTTAATGCGTACACTTTAAAATTTGCATATTTTTTTGAATATCTCTCGAAAATCTGTATGGATTTTCTTAGAATTTCGAACATGTAAATATTAGGCTTGGACTTACATTTTACAGAGAAGATTGGATCACGAAAGTATTTAGGGGACCGACCAGAAAGTGATGACAAAAAATTTTTTTGACTCATCCTGTTTCAAAGAAAGCTGATAACAAGTTGAAAATTTCATCAACATTTCATGTTTCGTGTGCATAATATTTACATGCGTTTTCATAAACATAGCAGAGATATTCAGAACAATATAAAGGTTTCTAAAAAAAAAATTCAAAATTTTTCCACATGTTTTTTGCTTATAATTTGCAGAATTTTAAACCAAATTGTATGAAACCTACAGAATACATGAAAATACGCGTATTTTTAGTAAATGATTTTTTACTGTGCATGTGCAAAATTTAACAAAATTTTACTTTCATGACTTAAGAGCCAGATATATAGGCTAACTTATATAAAAAGTTCAGTTCAATACCATTAGTATTCAGAAAGATAATGGCATTGCAACTCGGTGAATTTCGGTAAACTCTAAGAGAAGCTAAATGATGAGGGTTCTTGCACAAACTGACATTTTTTGAACTTCAATCTTCAAATAGTAATATTGAATTTTATGAAAGTTGAATATCCTGAATACGCATGTATACTTATAAGTTAAATACATAATTTAAATTACAGTTAAATGGTTACCCCCCCAGCTACACTGCCAGGAACCATATTGTAACCTTGGAAGAAATACGTCCTCCAGCTTCTGCAGATCTATGAAGGAAATCTTTGAACTCGTCACAACAACAATGAATTAAAAATCAATTAAAAAGGTATTTTGGACATTCTTGTTTTAAATTAGGAAGAAATGTTCCATTAACTCAAAAAGTTTTATAGAAATAATGAAATTAGAATGTTGGATGCAGGAATTTAGTTTTAATTCCTAAAAATTTTTGAGAAAATTAAATATTTAAATTTTTTTTCAAAATTCAGTAAACTACATCAGACATTCGAAAGAAATTTCATTAGAATGACAACTCTAAGTTCTATCCTATGGATACATTAGATTATTGATAATTAGAAACGATACTACAGCGTGCCATCCCCCCCAAAACAACACAAAACTTTAAATAAAAAATTTTCTACATTAAATTTTTACATTTGGACTTTAAGATGAATTGAGTCATTATTATGATTGACTGTCTGCCAAATTTCAAGGCTGTAAGTGCAACAGATTTGTTCTGGACATCAACACACTTACAAGTTTTTATAGAGCTAACTAGCTGCCTTTTGCAACCAGCTGGATTGCCAGGATTATTGGTAAAAAAAAAAAAAAAAACCTGCTTATGTGTAGCTTGGTCTTAACGGTTCCCCCAGCAAAGTATTTTTAACTTCAAATTTTGACAGAAATTTAACTCGCACTATTTTAGAAATCCCACACTTGTTTTGTTCACAGTCATATGTACACCTTCCTAACTCTCTCAATCTGTCATGTCACCTAAAATTTGAGCTTTAATTTGAAACAGCAAATGATTAAACCATTGGTGCCCAGTGCCCTATTTATAGGACAGTCATATCTCCCTTCCGTAGCTGAGCGGAATGCATTCCATTACTTCTTTTTTTGCTTTGTCTACGAAGTTAATAGGTGTTACCAAACTCCTAAACCATTTCAACAAGCATATACCAGCAGCTAGCCAGATTCTGAATTTTGTATAATTTTTTCTTTGATTTATTTTTGAGATAATGCAAGGAATTACAAAGTGATTACTATTTTTTGATATTTTATATTTTTTTTCTATAAAAAATTGAAAAAAAAAGGAAACCCCAAATAATTTTTTTTCTCCAAATTTAATTTTACTTTACACAGGGATGAGATTGGCAAAAAAGCAAAAAGACTGAAATCATACATGGAGCAAAACATTTGTACCATTATTTATATGAGAAAGATGTTTTAAGAAGTAAAACATCAGAACACAAAATATGATGAAAACGATAATAATTAATAACTTAATTATTTATAATTCAATATGTATAAATAAGAAAAAGAATATTAAATTATTGTTAAATCATTCACATTAAAAGTTAGCAAACAAGTTTAACACATCATCAGGTGCATCAGAAAATGCAAAATTAGACATTAAAACATTTACCACCTGTACATCACTGCGATTCAACATACATTCAACAGAAGTTTGAGAAGAATTATATTTAATAGCCGTTTGATAAAAGTTAGCTCAAAAAATAAATAAAAACAAGGACAAATAATTTCTTTTGTTTCATGCAATTGTGTAAAGTGTATTAGCTCTTTATAAATTATAATAATGTATCATATACTGATTTGTTTTATTTCTTTTATTTTTATAAATTTTTGCAAAAGTAACAGCACAATGATTTTGCATCTTATAAAGCAAGAGGGGTCAAGATATTGTACAATTACAATGACAGATTCATTTAGCATTATTGCTATTTGAAACATTTCCTTAATTGTTAAAGAAGTGGTTTTCTTCCGTTTTTTTAATTGTGTGGCTTTTGTTGGTAACAGATCTCCATTAACATGCTTCAACCCTTGTTTTGGAGGCCTCCATACAAGAAATATTTTTCTTCAATAAAGGATGTGTTTGCATCCTCTGCAAGTTTATTTTCAGTAGAGGCTAAATTTTTTGCACAGTCTTCATTAGTATCTCTCTGTTTAATTACTGGCATAGTTGTCAGGACTACACTATCTCTAGAATGTCTAGGTAAATCATGTTTTATTTTTTTTATTTATGTCTTATTCTCTGCTTTTTTGTTGCATTTGCACACAGCTTTTCAGCTGCCTCTTGACAGGAGTTTCTTTTTTTTATGTAGTTTATTTATTTGTTTTTGTTCCATTTTTTTATTTCTTCATCTTGGTACGTCCTACAAGGTGATCTTAAGTTTCCAACTAATTTTTTTTCACCATGTTCATACAATTTTTTTTTTGCAAAATATGCCACAGAGGTTTTGTTTTCTGCATAAACGTGGTATTTAATACTTTGAATGGCACTGAATGTTGGAATGTTCATCCTTGTAGAGCTTGCCGATATAATGTTGATTCGTCAGTAGAAGATGAATCAGCTAGTTTCCTAGCTGGTGGAGTTGAGCTGCATGGTCGAGCATATTTTCCCAGAATTTTCCTTCGAAAACGGAAGATAGGAAGGTTTCTTTTCTTTGTGTGAAAGCGGAATTTTCGGAAGAAAAAGCAAATTTTTGAGGTAAAAAAAAAAAAAAGCAGAATTTCCTCAAAATAACAAAAAAGCGGAAGAATCTCATCCCTGTTTACAGTTAATTTAATCTTGATGTTTTAAACATTATTTAATAGAAATTTATTGAAATACAGTAGAGCGCCGTAAAACTTCTCCCCCCCCCCCCCGATAAGTGTACCGTTGGTAGCAGTAACAAGAGAATAAGGGCTTGGAAAAAGGGGGTGAAATCAAGGTCAAGACAACAGAATCCTATTTAACTTACCCTCCCCCTTCGCAATGGAACTTTCCATTGAATCACGGGTTTCTTGGAAAAGTTGATTATTGCACTTATGATCTGTTACAGTTTGATTCATTTAATTCAGAATTGAGGTGAAAATAAGATGGCTGAGAAGCAAAAAAGGATTGTTCTTTCGTTAGAGGAAAAAACAAAGATTTTTTAAGAGGATTAAAAATGGCAAAGCAGGAACAAAATTAGCATTGGAGTATGGTGAAAGAAAGTCTACGATATCAGAAATAAAAAAGAATGGAGATTCCATTATAAATTTTGTAACGACACTTAAAAGTGAGCAAGGAAATTTAGAACAAAAATGTATGAAAAGATCTGTTGACAATAAAGTTGATAAATCTTTGTACATGTGGTTTTTACAAAAATACTCATCTGGTCAGCCAATTTCTGGGCCTCTACTGTGTGAGAAGGCACTGTGTTTCAATGAAAAACTGAATGGAGAAAATACATTTCAAGCAAGTTCTGGGTGGTTTCAAAATTTCAAGCCATGACATGGTATACGAGAAATTGGATTACATGGTGAAAAATTATCTGCATCTATGGTTGTTACGAATTTCGGAAAAGAATTGAAAGAAATTATTGAATCCTAAAAATATGAAGAAGAATTCATTTACAATGCAGATGAGACTGGACTTTTTTTGGAAATCTCTACCGCGAAAAACATTAGCACCCAGAATTGAAAAAAGTGCTTCTGGGACTAAATTAAGTAAAGGAAAAATAATGTTCTCATATGTGCAAATGCAACAGGAAACCATTGATTGCCATTGTTCGTGACAAGAAAATCGAAAAATCCTCGAGCCTTCAAAAATGTGAAAACTTTTCCAGTTATTTACACTTTCAAAAAAGCTTGGATGACTACAGAAGTTTTCATTGATTGGTATGATAAAACATTCATTCCTAAAGTTAAAGAGCTTCAAAAAAATTTCAAGAACACAGGTAGAGTGCTATTGATTCTAGATAATGCACCTTCACATCCATGTGCAGACGAACTTGAACATGAAAAGTTTCGGGTATTGTTCATGCCATCTAATGTTTCATGTATAATACAAAGTGGGATAGAGACATTCAAAGGACTTTATAGAAAGCAAATGTTAAGAAAACTCCTTTTATCAGAAGATTCCTAATATGCCAAAAGAGTTGATAGAAAAGATTACTGTATGATGGCTGCTGATTCCTGGAATCTAGTAAAATCCTCAAGATAAAGAAGTCTTGGAATAACATTTTAAATAAAGAAAAAAACCGATAATGGATCTGCAAATTCTGGCAATGAAAATGAGGAATATAAAACAATGACAGAGTTGGGAAGAATCCTAAGTTATGAAGAAAATGTAATTAACGAGTGGTTAAATAGTGATCGTGAAATTTGCTTAAATTTCAATCCCTGTTGTTTCAAAAAATGGTAAGGGGAAAAAAATATAAATCATAAAAAAGTAAAAAATAAATTAAAAGATGAAAAAGACAAAAAAAAAACTCTTTCAGCAAGCTGGAAGGCAAAGGTAGATTCCTATACAAAATACCTTCCTATGTTACAAAAGTAATGAAATATTACATATTAATCAATAGAAACATAGCCAATGACTTTATTGTTTCTACACATCGCAATATTTACGCTGTAATTTTGTTTTCATGACATTTAATTTTTTACTATATCAAGGTTTTTTTTCATTCCAAAAGGTTATGCTAGATTTTTCGGTCAGTATAATGGTCAATTTTTTTATATCTCAACACATAATCATTCAACAGGTATTAGCCATAAAGAAATAAACATCTCAGCAGTGCAAATATCTCCTAGATAACATTAAGCCAGCCTATTTGAAACAGTAACAAGAAATTGACTCTTAACACGAATGAAGAAAGACTAGATTTAAAAATTAATTTATTTAATCTAGGTTACAATATAATTGTGCAAACATTACTTTGTTATATGGTAAAATCACATGTCACATTTAAACACTACTAGAATGGGCTCACTTAGAGAACTCTCTGGTTACAGAGATAGTCACTGAAATCTTAACATATGAGAGAATAAAAATTATTAAACATTATGAGTGACAAATTTAATGCATGTATTTAAAGCATAGGATCTGAATGCAGCCAATTTGAACAGCAAATTTAAATCTCCATTGATAGTTAAAACCAAATACTCAGGCAGAAAATCCCAAAACAATTTTAAAGTTAAGGAGATATTTTTCAATATCAAAAAGGATAAAGGGAACTCTTATTTAAATATCTTTTTTGGCTATTTTATATTAAATCTTGGGCCGCCATGTTTAGTTAAATATAAAATTAAAGTAATCTGTCAAATTAACTAATTACTTAATTAAAATTAAATAATTAATTGTGACAAAATCTTCACTAAAACCTTTTTTATGGCTCATACTATTTGCCAGCAATCTTATAATTATCTTAATTTAAATAAAAATCATTGTGGCTATGTATGTATGTTCCACATCTCCTAAACCACTGGACTGATTTCAACCAAACTTTGCACACTTTTTATTTAAGAAAAGAGAAAGGTCACCTTCAACTTTTTAAAGCCTAAAAGTTGCTTAAATTGCACTTAATTAAAAATTAAGCAAGGCATTTTTCCAGCGATATCTTTCATTTCAATAAAAATTTGTTTCTCTCATTTTAATATTTTTTCCAAAATTAATTTTAAACTGAATCCTTAACAATATTCTTGTTGAAGAACAAGAATAATATGAAGAACTGTATCCAGAAGGAAGAATGCTAAAAGAAAATTTTAAAAGTATATGATTAACAATTTAAATCGGGACCAACTATTGATTTGACTGATTTTCATGCTTTAAATTAATGAATAATTAATTATTTAATTTAATTGTTTCAAAATATTAAAACCTTTCTTTTACTTTAGTAATTGTTAAAAAAATTTGAAGTACCTATATAACAAATAATAATGTATGGAGAAAACGGCTGTTTTTAAAAATCGTCTGGTTCAATTGATATTCTCATTTTAATTAAAAAAGTTTCAGATCAGAAAAGGAATTTGTGTATTATAATATTTATACAATAGTAATTTTTACATTAAAAATATTAAACATGAGAACATTTTAATCTGGAGCAAAGCCAGGTATATCATCTTGTTTACCGTATAAAAATTGGAAGTGAACGCGGCTGATGGGCGCTCATAACTTCCACGTAATTCTTGCTATAAAAAAACTTTCAATAAAAAAGTAGTTTGTTATGATAAGGTGATAATTCTCCTAATTGAAATTTTCTTTCTATCTTCAATTGTAAGGGAGCTATGAGGAAATCACCATAAATGGGGTGGGGGGGTGGGGAGATTGAATATCGTTTTTCAGCTCATAACTTATAAACAATTCTAGTAGACAAAATATAAAAGTTGTTTGTTGTGATAAGGCAATAATTCACTTAATTTGAATTTTCTTTCCATCTTCAATCGTAAGGGAATTAGGGGAAAATGAAATTTTCAGCCTCCCACCATTTCCACCCCTTTTGAGCTGGATAGCCCCCTATATACTCGAACGAGATTTTCACTATCCTCACAACATATCCCATGCTGGTTAAATTTAAATCAAAATTACTCCAGTTATCGTGTTCACAAGATAATATGGGAAAAAGCGTTGTAAAGAACTGGACATTGTAGTTGCGGTTGACTGTGGTAGATGGCACTGCACAAGACTGTTCCGTAGTTCAGTTGACGTTTGGACGGGAGTGAAGCTGGTTGTTTTTTGAGAATGAAGTGCGATATATATATATTTATAGGATTTTTGTGTGGCCATGACTCGAAACAATGCGAATTGTAATGTATAATTTCTTATCTTTTATGTTAAATGTATTTGTGTGTTTGTCTATTTATGTTATGCTAGTCCTGTGTGTCATTAATAACCTAAATTAAAGAAATATTGCCTAATTTCTCGGCTGCATTTTTATATGACACTACAGCATTATACACATATATACAGTAATGGACCCTTTATCCGGCAACCCGAAAACCGGCAAGCATGTGTCGTTGAGCATTAGAAAAAACTTGAGATCCTGAAGAAATTGGATAGCGATACAAGTGTGAAATCTTTGAGCCAGGAATATGGTATAGGCACCTCGACGATTTACGACCTGAAAAAACAAAAAAGGTCGCTTCTGAAGTTTTACGCAAACAGCGATGTTCCTAATCTTATGGAGAACAGAAAAACTTTGCATCAACCGAGGAATATAGATGTTGATGAGGTTTTAATGGAATGGATAGGACAAGCGGCATAGCGAAAAGGTGCCGCTAGATCGGTCATTAATTATGGCCCAAGCCAAATTTTTCCAGGAGGAAATGGGGATACAAACTGCTTGTGAATATTCATCAGGATGGTTCACAAAATTTAAAAAACACCACGGCTTCAGAATATTGAGCATTTGTGGTGATAAGGTTTCTGTCGACCATGATTTATCTCCAGAACAGGTTTCACAATGTTGATGAAACAGCACTGTTCTCGAGATATGTTTCTCATAAAACTTACGCTGCGCACGATGAATCGGCACCGAGTGGAGTCAAAGATTCAAAAGAACGTTTGACCGTACTCGCATGCAGTAACACTGCAGGCATACATAAATGCAAGTTGCTAGTCACAGGGAAAAGTGCGAAACCCAGAGCACTGAAAGGAGTGAAAATCATGTCTGTACTTTACAAGGCAAATGAAGGTGCATGGATAACAAAAGACTTATGTACCGAGTGGTTTGAAAAACATTTTGTGCCCGAAGCTAGGACGCATTGCATGTCCGTGGGTTTACCACAACAATGTAAACTTTTATTGGTATTGGACAACTGCACTGCACATTCCGATGGCGAGATACTGCGAAAGGAAAATGTCTGAGTGGTATTTTTACCACCAAACTGTACCTCCTTGATCCAACCAATGGATCAAGGAATCCTTCATCTTTAAAATGCCTGTATAAATCAGATTTTATACGTAGATTAATGAGCTCTTGCAATTCCTGCATCAGCATTCAGCAGTTCATGAAAGAGTATTCTATTAAAGATACACTCTTCAACGCTGCCAATTCCTTGGATTTAGTGTCAAAAGACACGCTTGTGAATGGATGGCATAATATATGGCCATGGACAATTTTTCTTGGTGGCAACGAGGACAAGGAATTCAACTAATTTACCTTGCCCAGCTGCCAAAACTATCGATGAAGACACTTTTCAAGAGTGACTAAACATCAATAAAGACGCGCCTGTTGTCCTTCAACTCACAGACGGAGAAATCGTTAACATGGTAATTAATCTAGATGAAAATGACGATTCTTCTGAGGTTAGTACCGACAAAGACGAAAAAAGATCTCTATTGAGCGTTGCATAATGTTAACGGAGGAGCTTATACAAGGCATGGAGAAAAAGTCATTTTCTTCTGAACACCACATTATGTCGGTGTATAAAATTCAGGAGGTTCTGTTAAAAGAAAAGCCGAAACATATGAAACAACTTAAATTAAGTGAACTGTTTACGCCATCAACGTCAAAATAATCTTTTTTCTTACTGTTAATGGAATAAACGTTTAAATTATCGTTTAAATGTTTCTTCACCTCTTCAAATGTATACATTAAATCAATTTTTATTTTCAGCTATGTGGGTGTTTTTATTTCCACTATCACGGAGCAATACGATCGGACAGAAAATGATTACTATTCCTGTTCAATTTTCGTGAAAGGGAAGAGGGGATAGGGGGTGTTGATAAAGAAAGGTCAATAAAAGATTATTTATTTCACTTCCTCAAAAGAAAAACAGCCCCCCCCCCGCGCGGCGGGTGGGGGGGGGGTATCGGCTTGGGTGGGGGCACCGGTCGTCTTTTAGGGAGGAAAAAACGCATTTTCGTGGTACTAAGATTATTTTTTTTCCAGATCGGACCCAAAAACCGGGAGGGTGTCGGTCCCGAGCTCGATGGATAAAGGGTCCGTTACTGTATAAACTTTTTAACGAAGGGTGGTTTTGGGTTCTAGGGGGTCATGATTGGTGAAGATCTGCAGAAATTTTCCAGAAGTTGTGTCATGAGAATCATTGCAATAGGTAGAGTTCCTATAAGGAATCTACCTATAAGATAAAAACAAACAAACAAAAACAATTTTTAAACACGCCAGTAACTAACAGCTGCTAGACCTAAGCCTGGATAATGTGTGAACGAAAACTGTGCATACACAATATTTTTTTAATCTACCTATCAACTACTGAATTTGATAAAAACATTAATTTGCTGCATTAAAAAAACCGTTACACATAAAAAAAATATCTTAACCATTTTAATATAGTCAGGAACATCCCTTAAGTTGTCTGTCCAATTATCCGAACTGGGCTGGTTCATATAGAGAATATATGGCGGAGAAATGTTTTTTCGATTTCAATCGAAAATGGGGGGGGGGGGGGTGAAAATGGAGAGTGTAGGCGACCTTTGATGACATATCCTGTCTGAAGGTTTTACCATATTATTTTAAATATATAGATCCTAACAGTTCTATTAAAATGGCGTGTCAAAAATATTTTACAATTTTAAAGGAATCTGTTGTCTACAAAGAATATGAAATCTGCTATGGTTTTATGGTCTGTTCCACTGATCTTCATAGAGTATTTAAAACTGAAAAAAGTAGTGTCTGAAAGCCTCAAAGCAGCGAGGTGGCAGGGGCAGTGCTGAGCAAAGTGGGTGCTGGCCGTGAACCTGCCCAGAGGGCAGTGAAAGTGGCTAGTATATAATGATTATAATTAGAATAATTCAACTTCAGAGGTTTGTGTGTACAACCAAAAATGTTTCATATATTACAAAATATCTTGGTGGAATTTTATTTACCAATTCAATAAAAAATTCAGAAAGCAAAACTCCAAGTTAAAAGAGCGATAGTATACTTTTATACATTGAATTATATTACAGAAAAGAGCAGGAATGTTTAGACAAGAAAGAACTATAAATGGTTTCATCATTGCTTATTTCTGAAGTTAAATCTTAACAGTAATTACCTCAAAACTAAAACAATATATAAAAAGCATGCTTTACAAAGAAACCTTATCAATATACAAAAAATAAACAGAATATTCATAACTAGGTTTTCAATAATGGAAGAAAAATGCAAGATAAAATGTCCTGCAATAACAATGTAAGCAATTTAAAGTTCATTACAAAAATGAAAAGTATTATTGTAAAACATAAATAAAAATATTTTTAAATTGTTTAAATTAGAGAAAAATTGTATAACAACTAAATTGGTATCATTAAAAAGATAATTTTTAGAATTTAAAGAAGATTAAAAAATCACTCATGTGCTACAATATTTTTGGAAATTATTGTAGAAAAAAGTCAAAATTTGGCTTAATTTGCAATTTATTAAAATTCTAATTAATTGAAAGGAATCACTCTGAGGTTCATATTCCCACCCTTCAAAGTATATATGTTCCGAATTTGGTAACTTTAAGCCAAATGCTCTGTTCTCTAGAGTGCCAACAAGAGCAAACATTCACTTTTATTATTAGTAGAGATAATAATAAAAACATCTCATGTGGAAGAAAAATTAAAAATAATAGGTAATATTTTTTTCATCACCAAAATTTAAAGAAATTTACTTAGAATTGTAAGGTAAATTTCAGTATATTAGGAAGTACAAATTTGTAAGAGGGGGGGAAAAAACCCTCCATAGAATTATTAAATGTGAAATTTTTGAGCAATTAAACCACAATGAGAATTAACTCTACTTTTATTTTGTTTCAAATACCCTATAATATTTTGGTTGAATCTTCCAGCATTTTTTTAATATTATTTGAGAATCAAAACAAAAATAATTTCAATATTTTATTTTTTCTTTTGCTATTTTTATATTTTCTGATTCCAATAGTAAAACAATTCCATTTGACAGTAAAAAACAGATACTGATATGAAATTATAGGAATATAAGATTTCATTGAAAACCTAGAAGTAAGAAATGCAGAAATAGCTAGAAAATAAAAAAGACAATTTAATTTACTCATATGAATAGTTAAGTAGGCTGAATAACTATATGAAAAGAGAAAAATGAAAATAATTATATGAAAGTGATAAAAAAAAAAAAAATACGTACTTTAGCTTCATTACTCACAACTGGTTTGGGAGGAAATTCAACTTCCTTAGCTTTTAGAATAGTATTTTCTTCTAATATAGTAGCTTGAGATTGATTGTGACCAAATGGCTGCAAGAGAAAAAACACAAGTTTAAGCACAAATATTTTTTTTTGTTCTTACTGAATGGATAAGATAAAAAAGCAACTACTGATGTATATTACTATATGTATACTATGAGAAAGATTTAGAAAGAAACATGAAATTAATAGGTAGTTAGATATTTACTAAACAAATAAAGAAACATAAGTTTTAAAATGCCTATTATTTAACTAGGAGAGCTCTGCCCACTGTCCTCCTACAACACCCCTTCAACAAACTGCTGTAATGAAGAACAAATGATGAAATTAATAACTACGTAATGAAGAAGAGATGAAAATAATAATTACGACATTGGTCCTATTTTTCATTTATGATTTTTTGAAAACAATAAAATTTTGCTACTCTAAAAGGATTAGATTACAGTTTATGGATTACACAGTTACACTGATATTTTATAATTTTTATGTTTTTTGGTAATAACTTTTGAGATTATAATCCGAATGATTTTAAATCGATTTTAACAATTCATTTTAAATCAGTCATCATCAGAAACACAAATGTATTTAATATTTTCATTGAGCAGAATGTGAATGTAAGTAGATACGGAAAAAAGGAAATTTTAATAACTTAATTTAAATCACTACAAAAAAAAAAAGAACTTCGTGAATATAAATTAATATCCAAAAGAAAAACAGCCCAATATATTGAATTTCAAGGGGGAAAAAAACCATAATTTTTCTGAATTATGCAGTCAATTTAATGCTTTTCAAAATTACAATATGAAGAGAAACTAAACTGATTTCGACAAAAAACTATAATGATCCTATAAAGAACCAGAAACAAAACACCATGAAAGAAAGTTAATCTAAAATAATGAATGAAAAGAAAAAAATCTTATTTAATTTTCGAACTAACTGAACTATAAATCGTCGCTTAACAAGCAATAACACCTATCTCAATTTTTTGAAATTTCAAAGAGGAAGATTCAAATGAATTTTTTGCAAATAATAACGAATATTTCTGAAATTTTTTTAGATCTACTATGAATACGAGAGCACATATTCCAACCAGACATGGAAAAAAATTTAGAAATATTCGTTATTATTTGCGAAAAATTCATTTGAATCTTCCTCTTTGAAATTTCAAAAAATTGAGATAGGTGTTGTTGCTTGTTAAGCGATGAAATACGATATCCATCAAATTTTAACAAAAAATATCTGTGGCCCTTCATAAATGTGTGTTTTGAACGGTTCCATTGTCCTTTAAAACAGCAGAAGAAATTATTTTAATAATTTTCAATTTCTAAAACTTATTTATGCATATATAAACAATATAAATATTAGAATTTTTAAATATGTGCTTGAGAAGCATAATATACATTTAAAAAAATACTTCTATATTTGAACCCCAGTAAGTTAGTTAACAGAAGATCATCATCATAAGAAATATTTTATTTACCTTTTTACCATATAGACACTGGTAAAATATGACCCCTACACTCCACACATCTACTTTAGATGATATTTTAGGTGGATTTTTTCCAACAACAAAACATTCAGGTGGAAGATACCTAAAATAAAGTAATCAAGAAAAAAATTAGAATTTCACACTAAAAATACAAAGTATTTAATTAGAAAAATGATCAAATTTCCCATCAGTTTCCAAGTACAATTTGTTTCAGCTAATGTATGTTAAACTACAATACTTTTGTCATTTTAAAAGAAAACAAAATAATCAACATTTGCTTTGATGCTTTGACTGCTGCTTCACTGATATTAAATGGAGATATCACTTAAAAATACCATGAGAAAAAGTGCTGAACTTGAAATAAAAATAATATCAATGAACCTTTAATTAAAGGCTCATTTTTATTAATTTTGAAATTGAAGCATCCCTAGGTTAAAGTATAAACACACGAGGTGGTTTCACCAGATTTGGCTAATAACTAAAAACAAGTCGTTTGAATTCACATGGACAGTTTAAAGAACTGGTGCTGCCTGCCGGTGGTGGTGAAGATTTGGCTATCAAACTTAGTCCCCCCCCACCACCACCAATAGCAGTTGACCTGTTGTTGTGAGATGCCAGGCCTCAAAAACAGATATTATGGATGAGGAAACAGTTACTTTGTTTTTAATAAACAACCAATTAAAGAAAAAAAGGGACCAGAAGATAATATCCTAATCTAATTCGACATCATAAGTTTAAAATCACACACACAGAGAGAAAGAAATCTAGTATCCACAAGATATAAATGCACTCACTATTTTTTCATAGTAATGTTAAATTCCGACTAAAAACAATATCCAAGATATGATGATTTTTTTTAACAGAGGAAAAATATACAGTTAAAAGAAATGGGTCTACAAACAAAGACCTCTCCATTGGGGATTTGAAGCCTGGTTCCTGCGCGACATTGAGGGATATTGACCGCTATACTGCCGATTAAAAAATTTGTGCATAAAATATATCCTAAAATTTGTCAAAATTAAGGAAAAATTATGTTTTATATTTTAAGATAATGTAATTATTATTTTTATGCAGTAACATTTTTGGAAGTTACATCCAAAAAATGCCAGAAGTTTGCTTAATTTTTAATAAATTACAATTAAAAAATTGTTCCAAGGTGCACATTCCTCCAAAGTATTTAAGAACACTCAGACACATTTGCTTTTATCATCAGTAGAGATAAAAAATATATGTGCATATATTTTAGAATAGAATAAAAAAGTAAAAAGTCTTAAATAATCCAAAACATGTGAGAAGTTTTTATTTACCATCCAAAATGACCATTATTCCTGAAGCAGTGTGACGATGAAACACTTGGAAAAAAGAAAAGTGTACGCTTTAATAGGCCCACTTGTTTCAATGTAAACAAAACAGGAGTGGAATCGTCAAGAAAACCAAGATGTTTCCATTGAGAGTTGAGGATATGCTTTGGCCAACGAGTCAGCTAGAATTGTTTTTGGGCCAGTGTAAATGAACCCATTAAACATCAGTGGATCATGTGCAGCTGAGTTGGCTCAAATCGCCTCATGTATGCATACCCTTATAAAGTGAGTTATCATTTTCAAACTTCATTTCTTCTTTTTTAAAACTTACAATAATTGATTAAAGTAACTTCAAAATTCTTTCTTTTGAATATCAAGAAATTTTTGATATTTGGATGTCATGTATTTAATAATCCAAAATAATAAGTGATGTTTGGATACTCCCATGATAATTTGATTAGGAAAATTATAAATAATAATGTTCTCATTTTAAGGGTTTAACTTTGATGATCAGAAAGATAAATTGCAATAGTTTGAAGTTCTTCAGTGCAGTGATAAAAATTTATGCATACATGTCTAACATTAAGCACATCTACTTATCTTCAGAGTCTATGAACATTCAGAAATTTTCAGGTTGTACAAACAATTTTTAAACTAAAAAAGTTTGTGAGAGTGACAATCTATATACATAAAATGTTTATGTGGACGAAAAACCGGGCCGAATTTGTTAATCGCAGTTTGGCAACAGTTCGCAAGTTTGGTTTGTTTACATCAGCGGAAAGTCGAAGATAACAATTTTTTTTGGAGACCACGATTTTTTAAAAAGTTAAATAGTTTGAACAAAATAAGCTTAAGTCTTGCAGTTTCGATTAGGAAAATGAATAAATGTTTCCTTAATTTGTCCTTTTTAGTTAAAAGGTTGAGAAATGGGCTACTTTATCTCTGGATTACTCACATTTTCTGAGTATTTTTTTTTTAAGTGACTACCCAGAGAAAAATGTTGTACCTTTCTTGAATAAATTGTAACTGGAGTGAGTCGGTATACATGTGGGAAGCTTTCTGAGCACCATTTCGTTTAAAAGAGTGCGCGTTTCAGAGTTTTGTGTAAAAAAACCCCAAAAATTTTGAAAAAAAAAACTATCTTATCAATTTTTAAAAGTGAAAAGTAAATAATTATTGTGGATTTTAATTTTGAAAAGTGAATATGGACATCTTTCAAGCCGTTTTTCATCTTAAAATAACCTTTTTTTAAACTAAAGGCTTCTGAAATGGGTTATATTGTTTGTCGACAACTCAAATTTTCTGTGGTTTAAAATATAAATGGCTACCCAGAGAAAAAACTTATAACTTTCCTGTCTAAATAAAAATTGAATTGAGTATATATACAAGTGGGGAAGTTTTTTTGAGCAAGATTTCATTAAAAAGAGTGCTTGTTTAAAATTTTGGTTAAAAAAGAGCAATTTTGTAAAATTTTGAAAAAAGCCATCTTATCAATTTTAAGAAGCTAAAAGTAAATAATTATTATGGGTTTTAGTTTTGAATAGTAATATGAACATATTTTAAGCCACTTTTCACCATATCATGTCCTTTTTTTAGTTAAAAGGTTTTTAAATCGGTTATATAGTTTATCGACAACTCAAATTTTCTGTGGTTTAAAATATAAATGGCTACCCAGAAAAAAAAACTATATCTTTCATGGGTAAATAATAATAATTTGATAGAGTATGTATACAAGCAGGGAAGCAATTTTGAGCAACAATTCATTGAAAAGAGTGCATGTTTAAAATTTTGGTTAAAAAAGCAACAATTTTGAAATTTTTTGAAAAAGGCTATCTAATTAATTTTAAAAAGCTAAAACAAAACAATTCTTAAGTGTTTTAATGTTTAATAGATATTATGAACATATTTTAAGCCACTTTTCTCCCTAATATGTCCATTTTTTAGCTAAAAGGTTGTAGAATGGGATATATAATCTTTTTTGTGGAAAAAGCAAACTTTTTGGAAGATTTTGAAAAAAGGTTATATTATCAATTTTGAATAGTTAATATGAGCATGTTTAAGTCGCTTTTCTCTTTAAATTGTCCTTTCTCAGGTAAAAGGTGGTAAAATAGGTCATCTCTCGAAAACTTAAATTTTCTGAGTTTTAACACATAAATAACTACCTAGAAAGAAAAGTTATATCTTCCTTGGCTAAATAATAATTGGAGTGAGTATGTAAAACGCAGGGAAGCTTTTCACAGCAACATTTCATTGAAAATAAGGCATGCCTAAAATTATGATGGAATGAAGTTGGGGCAAATAAAACTGTGTAAGATAATGTCAATTGTGTTTGCCAAGAAGTTTTAAATGACTGATTGATGTAAATATTTTTGATTTTTAATCTTCTTAGAATAATATATATTAGCATTCAAATCTCTTTCTAACATTTACATATATGTAATAATCTCACTTAATTTTATTGCAAATTCTAATATTTTATATTTTAAAGTCTTAATGTATTCCAAAATCACTTTTCTTAAACTCCAGTTTCGTTCTATTTCCCACGCTGGAGGTATATTAAATCTCTCATTTTGGCATATTTATTATTAAAAGAATATTTTAATTGCTTTCACGTGCCCACCGAAAATCATGACGCGTCTCCTTGGCGCTAGATTTTTTCCCTAAAATGCTTACGTAATTTATTAAAAATAGCCAATATTCCCTTCACTTTGATCACATGTTATATTGTTATTCCCTTATCTGAGAGAATCGGGAATTTTCTGTACATTTTTACTTAAAACTTCAACTAAGATGTTGTTATGTCCGCCACTCTCCAAAATATTTTTATAATAAAGCAAATTGGTTAACAACTCGGCTGTTTTATGACTGCAACAACGAAATCATTTCATATATATCTCTGTATTACCAGAAGATTTTAATTTTAAAAATTGCTGAAAAATTAATTTAATTACTTCATGCAATCTCAAATAATTTAAATTTACTTTTAGTAATTAATGTACTTATAATTTCCTATTACAGTCTGATCTCGAAAATACGGAAACCTCTGAAAACCAGACGATTTTATCGATTTGTTTAAAATCCATAAAAATGACAGAGAAAGTCATGTGCTGCGACGATGAATTGCATGACTGACGACGAAATAAAAATGGCTGTTCTAAAAAGTGGCCACAATGAAAATGAATGCGACAGCGATAGTGAGGAGGAAGCTTCAACTGATGAAAAATCAGTTGTGCTGAACGATATGCTAAAAATTGTGGACAGTGTTATTAAAGGTTTGGAGGAAAGAAACATCGTAAGGGAGCATGATTTGCTGTTGCTTTACAAAGTAAAAGAAAAAAATTGTAACCATAAAATGAAATCTATGAAACAACTTTCAATTTTAGACATGTTTAAAAAAAATAAGTTATGTTAATAATTAATTTTGCATTCATTAAATATTTTTATTTTAAACTACTATTTTTTGTCTCTTTTAATGTCTTTTATGTTTTTATTGTTTAAAATGTGTTTTCATATGGAGTTGTTGGAATTGATGTCAACATGCAGATCAGCATACGTCTATGTTGCAGGGCCGTACCGAGGGGGTGGCGAGATTGGCCCCCGCCAATGGCGCAGGCAGAACGGGGGCGCAAAAATGACCATGTAAAAACTTAGTTTAAGAATTAGATTGGTACGATCTGCTGTGCAAAAAAATAGAATTTGAGAATAAGTCTTCAGTGGGTCATTAAACAATACGGGAGTGGCTAGTTGTTTTGTCCAGTGGTCAAGTTGCTAGCTTTTGGTTGTGACCGCCTTACAGAGAGAGAGAGGGCCTGCGCCTTTTCTTGGAACTTTGAGTTTCTTGCTGCCGCAGGAAAAAGGGGTCCCTCCAGCAAGGCGAAAAGGGTCATCTTTTGACCAGTGTGGTTCTTGCCTAGAGATGGCAGAACAACATGCTTTTTCTTCTTTTTTGCATCTCATTTTACAGTCGTAAAGTACGTAGATGGTGAAGGGAATTCGCCTGACTTAAGATTCTTCTTCGAACCTCTAAGACGGTGATAGGAGGGGAGGGAGAGCAAAAAATTCACTTAATTTGGCTATTATAAAACCTCAAAGGAAAAGGGGAATATCTCTTTTTCCTAAAGTTTTGTGTTTCAGGGTGGGGAGGTTTTATTTTATCTTGTTTATTATATTGTAGGAAGGATAAAAGGGCCTCGTCCTTGTTGGACGAGTAGTCCTTTGGTGTTCTTTAATGTCAAGTAATACGAACGAAATGTTGCATTTCTGTTTTGTTTCATCAGAGAGTGGGCGCATAAAAAAATACTTGGACATTCTCATTCTTTTCTAAGGAGATAAATTAGTGTTAAAGAGGCGAGTTCAAATTATTTCTGTATTTTTAAATTGCTTTTGTTGTATTAAATACTAGCCGCCTTCTACTGCCAGCTGATTCGCCCATTTTATTAATTATATATTATTTATGCAAACCAATTTTAAAAACATCAACTTATTTAATTTTTCGCAAGCTAATCTGAACTAAATTTTAAGGCAATATGTTTTGCATCTAATAAAATTAACGATTTTAATTTTTACATTCAATTGTTAAAAAAGTTTTAGGCAGAATGGCTCTTTAATATCTAATTAATTTTTATTTCGATCATGCATAATTCAGATTTGAATTACATTTATTACACTTTATTTATCTGACTATAACTTGAATGTTTTATCTAATTATTACAAATAAATAGATGGTATGGTTTCCATTGAAGATTATCTGCCCTAAGAGAAAACATGAAAAGTAAATCTATCAAAATAAATTTATTAAAAAAGTAAATTTATTTCAAGTAGCAAAGAATTAACAAAAAATTAGACTAAAAAAACTGGAAAAGCAACGAAGATGGCAGTATTTCATTACAACAAAAGAAGGTTTTATATTGTAATAATTAAAAAAGTTTTTAATCACGTTTTTTAGCATAAGATAAACATTAAATTAAACATTAAGAGAAATATTATACTAAAGATCTGATGAATCAGTGAAATTGATTTGACTTTCAAACCAGCATTGTTGTAAATTATACATAAAAAATATTTTTTTGAAAAAAATTGTCAAATTTAAGAAAAAATTGCACGACAACTAGACTGTTATCATTTGAAAGATAATTTTTTTTTGAAATATAAGACGATGTAGAAATTATTTTTAAATGATAATATTTCCGGCTATTATAGCTGAAACCCCAAGCGTGGCCCCCCCCCCCCCAAAAAAAAAAAATTCTTTTTTACGTTTTAATTAATTAAAGTTTTAAAAAACTCAGTGAGGTGTACTTTGCCACCCTTTATAGTAGGTTTACACCAAATTTGGCAACTCTAGGCTCAAGAGCCTGTCTCGTAGAACGCCAACAGACAATCACCTAGCATACATGCGCTTCTATTAGTAGTAAAAATATGCGTACAAAAGCATGATTACAAGCAAAATATAAAATTAACATTATAGTATTTCGTGTTAGAGTTTATTGCATAAAAAATCTAATGTAACTATTCTACACCAAATTCATGGTCTCCTTGATATTGCTTGTCTTGATGATTGTAACCGATTTAACTATAAAATTTTATTTTCCAATTATGCATATGTCACCGTTAAAGTGTATAATTCAGTTATTCGATAGAACAACTGATCAAGTCAGTTAAAGTGTAAAATAGATTATTGATTTCCTACATTACCTAGTTATTTTATGAAATAACTAGTATTCTATAGAGTAGCTAATGATAGGCCGTTAAAGTGTAAAATAAACATTCTGACATTAAAACAAGAACGTTTTTTAATAAATTACACACAGATTGCAAATCAGACATAACCGGTGCAAAATTAAAACCACTATAATACAGTCACCAAACTGTAATGTCGTTTTCTTTCAATATTAGTCTTATAGTTTGGAAGAGAGATTTACAGGAATACGTATTGGAAGGAAGTCAATGACACTCGACCTTGGCGACCGTTTAGGCAACTTGGCGACAAAATGAAGGTTCCAGAATATACAGGAATTGTCTCGGTGTCACTATTAGGAACGAAGTTATGGACAAATTCCACTATAAACGCAGATTCCTTACATTCAATGAGCTAGCGAAGCTACTAGGTTCCGTCTCCTGCTACTAGCGAGGCTTTAGGATGTTTTCTAAAGTTAAAAAAACTTGCCCGGTGCCCACTTTAGATGCCGCAGGCATTGTGAGCTCAATTTTCTCCACTTCATGTGAGTATTTGAAAAAAGCATATTCCTTACATTCAATGAGATAGCGAAGCTACTAGGTTCCGGCTCCCGCTGCTAGCGAAGTCGTAAGATGTGTTTTAAAGTTTAAAAAATTTCCCCTCTGCCCGTTGCACATGCCGCAGGTTAGGTTAGGTTAGGTTATATTAACGTCCCGTTTTTGAAGCAACACGAGGGCTATTTAGGGACGGACCTCGTAATTTTGAACCGCGGTCAGATGACGAGGACGACACCTGAGCTGGCACCCCCCTCTCCAAACTTCCGCGCCACACCAACGGGAGGACGTTTGGCCACTACGTATGATTTTTAGCGTGCAACAGGCCCCATACACGGCGGATCTTCAGTGGAATCGGGTTTCGAACCTGCGACCCTCCGGTCCCGAGGTCGAGACCTTGCCACTAGGCCACCGCGGCCTGCACATGCCGCAGGCATCGCAAGCGAAATTTTTCCTTAATTAAATTAGTAATTAAAAAACACAGATTCTTCATATTCAATGATATGATATAGCCAAGCTACTATGTTCCGGCTCCCGCTACTTAATAGCCGCAGGATGTTTCTTAAAAATAATAATAAAAAAAATCCGGTGCCCACTTCAGATGCTAAAAATACGAATAACCAATTTGAGGAACAAACAGGCTGCATCAAGTTCGGCTATTTTTCACTTTAACGATGTGTGAACCTTTATTCTATAGAATAACTTATTTCATACTTTAACGGTAACATATACAAAAATAAATTTTATTTGTCTTTTTAAAAAATCGACATTTTTGCTTGATATTGATGAAATTTGTCCTATATGCTCTTCAAAACAAGAACAGAATCACTATCAACTTCTCAAAGCCCAAAAGGTAACTAAAATTTCAGTTAATAAAAATGTAGGCAAGATTTTGCTTCTTTTCGCCGTATTTTTCAAAATATCATTTAAAAAAATGACTTTTTACGTCATTTTAAAATTTAAAAAATATCTTTTTCATGATACAAATTTAATAACTGTACAATTTTTTTTCTTTAATTTAAAGAAATTTTAAAAAATGCATGATTTACAACAATACTTTTCAATTTTAAAATGATAAATTAATTTCCTTATTTAATCACATTATCACTAATTTCCTTATTTTCGGTTATTTTTATATAATCGCATATTTAATCACATGATCCCACCATGGCGAAGTTCACGGATGAGAAGCTGCCAGATAAGTAAGCAGGTTCTCGCTCCCTTGATGGATACAGTAATGGTGGTGTGGCTCTTAGGGCCCATCTCCGATGACGGGTCGTACCCCGGTAAAATGGGGGTCGTCAGATGTGCCACTCGTAATGGGGGCTATTATGCGGGGACCACAGAGCCCCATGAAGTCGTGGTGGCCGATCATGACGAAAACTAACAATTACTCAATTACTAGATATTAATCTACTCTATCCTTTTCCTTGTTCAGTAAATAGGCTTTCGAACTCGTAAGATTTTCATTTTTCAAAGGAACCTCATGAAGCGAAATTCTAGAATATTCTTATATTGTATTTTCCGCCATTACCAAAATCACTTTTGAGTACCCCTAACTTGTCCCTCACAGGCTGGGAATCTCTGATCCAGAAAAAGACATTTGATATGAATAAAATTTGAATGCAGTTCTCAACTTTTAATTCAGCTCTAATTTCTTTTATTTCTAATCAGTAATTTATGTACTATACGCTATACATGGTGCCAAGCAAATAAACTCTCTTCTATATTATGCAACGCATAAAAGCCAATGTTCAATAGCTGCAATAGGATATATATTTTATTTTCTGTCTTTTAGAAAATATGTGCAATTTGTAATTTATTTGATGATACATTTATTTTCTTGTGCACAGTATTTTTCATGAATATATAGTTCATTAAAATACTTTTTTACATTACGTAATCTTTATTAAACATATTTAATAAATCATAAAATATGCTAAATTTGTGTATAAAGATATTTTCAGGAATGTAGTTTTTTCCGGGAAGGGGTTTTATAAAAGGGATGAAAAATTATAATAAAAATGTCACGTAAGGTGGGGGCGCAGTTCCGCCAAGGGCGCAGGCTCACCTCGGTACGGCCCTGCTATGTTGGCATTGGAATTAAATTCTTCTGAACTTCAGGATAAACAGGCTGACGTCATCTTGCACAGTGGAAAATGTAAATAAGCTGTTATCAGCAATATGATGTCATCGTATGAACAGCCAATCAGATTTTTCACTATAGTTTCCGGTGTGCAGAATGGCATCAGTAATATGCAAATCATCGAGGAGGGCGTATATAAATAAGAGATTAATCTTGTCTTTTGTATTCTGATTATTCTTCTTGCAGTAAGGCTGTGAAAGTCTCACAGTTTGTTTAAACTGTTTCTTTTTCATATATAAATACTCATCAATAAATATCTCTGTCTTCATAATGTTTGTCGTCTTTTAAAAGTCTTCCACACCAATGCTTTTAGATTCCACTGACGAATAAATGGCCGCTCTGCTAAGCCTTAACTGTTATTGATGTTCAAAGGACATCTATTGGTTAAGGGCCCAGAGCCCAGATAGCTTTCTTCTAACAGTGGGTTATGGTGTGGAAGTGAAGATGTTGCTTTTTTTCTAAGTTTGGAGTTTTGTTGCTGTGACAAGAGTGAACTTTGTTTATGACTTCCGTGTCTTCCTGGAGATCGCCGAGACGGGGGCCGATTATGGAGTTTCCGAATATAACCCTACTGACGGCTGAAAACTGAGAGCAGTGGAAGGTGGAGATAAGAGTTTTACTACTTCATTATGGAGCCTGGCAGTTTATTGAAGAGTCCAAGACGGAATCGACAGAAACATCTCCGAAAGATTCTAAGACGAAAGTATCAGAAACGCCGGGAGAATCGGAGGTCGCTTCCGAGAAATGAGCCCTAATCTGGAGGGAGGAATACGATCTTAAGTTAAGAAAGGATCATTCTTAAACCTTAGTATATCAATCCTTGAGTCCCGAGTTCAAGCCTCTAATTTCTCAAGCAACAGATGGCGCTGAAGCTTGGCGTATTCTTAAGAACCATTTCGAGCCGACCACAAGAGCGAGGGTGATTCAACTTTTAGACGAATTCTTTAATACAAGATTCGAAACCGGAGAGGATTTAGGATTGTGTCTTTTTCGAGTAAAGCGAACTGCGGAACGTTTACGGGAGAGTGGTCATCAACTACAGCCACTCTATCAAGGGTATCAGATGATTTGAAGCTTACCAGCTAAATATTAGTCTATAGTGCAAGCTATTTACAGATGGACTGATGCAGAGTTTCAGCCTGACAAGATTGAAAGTGAACTTTAGTTAGAAGAAAATCGTTTGCGATTAACGAGAAAGGACTTGGATACAGTAAGTAACATTGCTTTTTCTAATGAGATGCATTGGAAGGAAGCAGGCAATTGTTATAAGCAAGATGAAAAATTAGAAGTTCTAAAGTGAAAAGGTCTAGAACTACGATTTCAAATGTGAAAAATAAACAAATTGGTCCTTGCTATTTTTGTAAATCATATAGTCATTTAATAGCTAATTGTAAGCATAAAACTGCTCTTTTCTAATTCTAAAACTAGTGAATCCAGTAATACTGAATTTAAAGTAAAAAGTGCTTTTTCCGAGCTCGAGAGTAACTTAATAGAAACATCCCCAGATAGTCATGAGGCAAATTCATCTGATTTTGGTCAAAATACGAAATGTGTCTTTGACACAGCTGCTACTGCACATTTTTGCAGGAAAAAAAGTTTATATTATAGCTTTGAACCAGTTAGCAATATGCAGATGTCACTTGCTGTTGGGGAAAAAGAAAGCCCAGTTGAAGGAAAAGGCATAATTCATTTTTTTAGTAAAAGATAAGGATGGTAAATTTAGTGCTATCATTTCAAAGGATGTTTTATATAATCCTAATTTATGCAGAAACCTTCTATCAGGAGGTAAACTTGAAAGATCAGGTATTAACTTCGTTGGAAGTAAGGGCAAAATTCAAGTATATGATAAAAATTGAAATGAGCTGTTTTATGCATTAAGAAGAAGTGATCTGTATTTTTTAAAACCTTCCAAGTAAAGGTAAAAGAAAGGTAAGAGTAAAGGTAAAAGCGACTTGGTTAACTTAAAACAAATCAGGTAGAAAAAGTTAATACCAGTGAATTATGGCATGAAAGATTTTGTCACATTAATGATGATTATATCTAAAAAACTAGTAAGAATAATAGTGTAAGAGCAATGGTGAGCAAAACATGGGTTGCAAGAAAATTTTTGTGGGTCGATAAATTCAAAGAATTTTATTTGGCAATAAAAAATATAAGGCTTTTTTTTCTCCAAAAAACGTGCTCACGACCCCTTTGGGGGTTGTGAAAAAATTTTACACAAAGTGGTTGGAAATGAAAAGAGTTTGAGCACCACTGTGTTAGAGGACTACCAGAAGATTGTATTTCATGTAAACTTGCTAAGTCAAGGAGAGTGTCCTTTAAATCAATAGGAAAAATAAGGTCAAAACATCCTTTTGGGTTGTCACATTTGGATTTATGCGGCCTGACTTCCAGTTTTATCTTTGGGTGGTAATAGATACTTTTTTACAACAGATGATTTTTCTCGTAAGGTTACCGTCTCTCCCATCAGGAATAAATCTGATGCTTTTTAGACATTTATAAGATTTCAGAAAAGGGCCGAAAGGTTCTTAAATAAAAGGGTAATTTCTGTTAGGAATGATGGAGGACTCAAGTATTGTAACCAAGAGTTTGAGAAATTTCTTGATAAATTAGGGATTCGTCATGAAAAGACTAATCCATACAGCCCTGAAATGAATGGTGTGGCCGAAAGGTTTAACCTGACAGGTTTATATGCTGTTAAAGCTTTATTAAAGTCCAGTGGGATGTCTCAAAAGTTTTGGGCTGAAGCTCTGTTGTGCTTTACATATGTTTGGAACAAAGTTTGCCATAAGAATAAGAAAACGCCATTTGAGTTGCATTCTGGTTGGAAAATTTCATTCTCTCATTAAAAAAAAATAGGTTGTGTAGCTTATGTTGGAGTCCCTAAACAGACCAAGAACCTCGACATGCGAGCTAAACTGGGAATAATGTGCGGGTACAACTAAGGGGTACCGAATTTTTACTAATAGAAGACCAAAGAGTTATAGAAACTATTAATGTCAGGTTTGATGAGACTAAAAGGGGGGTTCATTTAGCGCCAGATTCTAAAGGTTCAAGTTTCACTTTATTTAAAGATTTTCCAGAGGATGGCAATATTTTTTCAATAGCAGATGATGATTTAATTAATCAATCAGAATCTCTGAGGACAGTTGAAAGTACACCTAAACCTATAGCTGAGAAGGGAGAAACAACTAATATGGACTTGGAGCCTAGTTTAGGACAAAATGTAACTCCGTGCAAGTCTATTGATTGGGTGATTAACCCTCCGAGCGGCGCAAACGTGTTTTTACGTTTTTCATGTTCAGTTCAAAAGCAGATAGCTTGTATTTATATGTATATTTTCTTAAAAAACCATGGATAAAGTGTTCTTAAGATTTCAAAGATATAACTGAATACAAAAAAGATCGGTAATTTCCTTTTAAAGCGAAGTTTTCTAACTTGACAGCTAATTGGGTGCTCAGAGGGTTAAGGCAGTTTCTCGCAGTGATGGTTCCAGAAAAGTGTGGTGATGCTGCCCTTGAGTGTTTTTTTTTTTTTTTTTTTTTTGTGATTTTCATATTTTATTCTTTTTTATACCTTATGTGTTTGTGTCGGTTGGATTGGTTTTCAATACTTTGGGTGAGTGTTAATTAAGTTTCAATTGAATTGCTCATTAATTTGTAATATTTTAAGTGAGGTTTTGATTAAGTTTCAATTGAAATTAGCTTACTATGTAAATTAACAGTACAGTTAATAAGTACTTTAAATGTGTTTCTTTTTGGTTGTCTTATTCCCTTTTAGGATTTTGATGCTTTAGACCTTTTTATGCTTCATGTTCATGTGTCAATTGGATTTTTTTTTTTTTTTTGTAAATTTTAAGTGAGGATTTAATTAAGTTTCAATTGAATTTGATTCCTATAAAAATTGACAGTACAATTGAAATGTGTTTTAAATAATTGGTTTTATGTTCAGTTATATGTGTTTAAATAAGGGGGTTTTAGGTTCTGTTATATGTGTTTTATTCTTTCCTTATATTTTTGGGTAAAAAACGAGCCTTATATTAGATCGCTGCTCAGGCCAAATAGCGCAACTGCGATGTCTTTTCATTTCCGGTCTAGAAACACTGCAAGATGGCGAATTTGGGAAAGGGCGCAAAATCTTGGTATTCCATACTTCGTCCCGTCCCTGAACCGGATGACTGACCAATCACGGTCAACAAATGACGTAGGTTCCGCCCCCGGTACTTAAGGGGTTGCGGCAAGAAATCTCTCTCTTCTGTTCTCCTGACGTCTTGGTCACTTCACCTCTCCTGAGGCAAATCCTGAATCAGGGTGCGATATCTTGAAACCCTGACTTCCTTCTGTTGATGCAGCGTAAGGTGGAGGAGATGACTTAATCCATTTTCATCAGATTGAAATCTTCCCTTTTCGGAAAAAGATTGGAGCCAATTATTTGAGGATGATTTGTGAGATTTACGCGAGCTGATATTTCATTCCGAGTTGACGAACTTTGGGCAAGCACCCAATCCAAACAAAGGCCGGCGTGGACATCGAGTCCGGTCCGATGTCTTGAATGAAGATCCCGCGGAGACGAATCCAAATCTTTGGCTCTCTAGGCCACCCAGTCCAGGAGTGAAGCAGCGGAGACGAATTCCTGGCTCTCTAGGCCACCCTGTCCAGATGCGAACCAGCGGAGGAGATAACTTGGCTCAATAGGCCATCCAGACCAATTTTCCTCGATGATGGGATTATTCGACCTGGAGATGACGTCCATTCCCGGGCTGTGAAGGGTCATCCGACCAGACAGATAAGTTGAATAATGTTATGTTACCCTTTTCTATCGCATTTTAATCGCAAAAAAGGCACAAACTGCATCTTTATGTTCATCTAAGGTGCTCAGTGCACAAAATCATTATTCTCATCTGACGGACGTCTTAATTCAGACAGTGATTGCTGTAGAATTATGTAGTGATGATAGGTTTAATGTAAGGGGGGGGGGGCCCAGTGAATTTCAGTTGCGATGTAAAGCAATCTTAAATAAATGAAAATGTGTATGTAGCCAAGAAAAACTTCTGTAACATGCAATGTGTATTCTAGAATAAAAATGTCTATGTTATTCGTTCGTGCATGTGTGAGGATTTTAGTGTATTGTTTGGGTTTAATTTGGGGCATGAGTTGTGGAAAGAAGTAAAGGCATTTTATTCGTTATGCTTATTCATTGATGGTTGGAATCATAGTTCAATGGGATATAAAGTGTAAAAAATAAAGATATAAATGAAAAGAAGTAATGTTGTAGCAAATTTTGATATCTCATGCTAATCAGCAACTTTGGAATATTATCCTGGGGGGTTAACAAGAATAGAAGGAAATAAATTTTTTGAGGAGGTTTGCACGACTCGCACCTCAAGTAAACTATGTTAAATTTGTGAATTTAAAACGTCATTCGGATTGGGCGCCCACTGTAAACAATTTATTATTGAATCTGAGTAATTAATGCAATATCCTTCCAAGTTCTTAATCGAATAAATGTGTAATGTTTAATCTTTCAAAGTTGAATAAATGTTTTATTTTATTTTAAAATTTTATGCAGTGTTATTTTTACACACGACTCACGTCCATCTAGTGCTGAGAGTGTCTGGTTAAAATTTGAATTCCTGTGGTTATTGCAGACACAACAATCATTAATACTTTAATTTTGATATTTTAACCGGCAAATTTTTGTAATTATGTTAGTGAATATTTTGATTAACTCAATGGTATGAGTTTGTTGTTAAAGTGAATTTATTTTAGTTTAGATTTTAAAATTGTAATTACTGAATAATCACTATTAACCTACTGAAAGTAATAATTTAAAGTTAAAATGAAAGGTAAAATCACGACAAAAGATATTTATTATGGTATTGAGGGAACTAATGTTAGGCTGAGATCACTTAATGAAGTAATAGGCTATTGTGAAAGAAATAAAATTCAACGTGAGAAAAATCTATTTAATTTTAGAGGAAAAAATACAGAGTCAGGCAAAATCTCAGAACTGTTAAATTTAAAAGAAGCAAACTTATTAGAAGTAAGAATCCCGAGAACTTATGAAGAAGCTATTAAAGCACACGAGGCATCTGAATGGGAGGAAGCAATGAACCGAGAACTAAAGGTTATGTATGAGCGCAATGTTTGGGAGCTCCTAACACCTCCAAAAGATGCAAAAATATTAGGTAATAGATGGCTGTATACGTTAAAGAAAAATGAGCGGAATGAAATAGTTACTTATTAGGCTTGTTTGGTCGCACAGGAATTTAATCAAATTAAAGGAGAAAGTTATGACGAGGTTTTTAGTCCTGCTGTAAATTTCTCGATTATCAGATTATTTTTTACTGTATTTGTATGCTTGTTTAAAAGGTTAAATGTTCAAATTGATACTAACAATGCCTATCTTTATGCAAGTTTAAATGGAGTAATTTACATGTCCTAGCCTGAAGGTTTTGTTGTTGAAGCAAAGTTTGTAGACTAAGAGGCAATTTAAGGACAGCATCATCAAAGCAGTCGGCGGTGGTTTTTAGAAATGGATGACATGTCAATGAATTGAACTTTTTAAAACTTGAATGGTACAACTGTGTTTATATGTGTAAAAATAAATTTATATTATTATTATATGTTGATGATATTATTTTGTTTGCCAAAAACAGGAAAGACTTGGAATTGGGAGTAGGTTTATTAAAGAGACATTTTGAATTAAATTTTGAAATAGATTTTGGGCAAAATTAAGAAGCTTTTAGGCATAGAATTTATGGAGGTTGACGATAAACTTTTTATATATCGAAATTCGTATATTGATAAAGTTTGTAATTTATATTCCAAATTTAAGTTTCCAATAAGCTTGTTGCCTATTTCTAAAGGACAGGTATTGTCCAAATTAGATTCACCTTGTACTAAGCTAGAAATTGAAGAAATGTCTTGTCTTTCTTATAGAAATTTGCTAGGATGTTTGGCTTTTATTGCTGGAAGAACTAGACCAGACATTATGTATGCAGTGAACCAATTACCGCAATTCCAGTCTAATCCTGGTATTAAGCATTGGCAAAGTTTGTAAATAACCTAACAATTTTAACAAAGTACAAGAAATTATAAATTAGATCTGCAGGGTGCGTAGTGAGAAAGTGCTGCAAAAATTAAGCACCTTTGTACATGCTTGCATGCGTATACCCATGTATTTTCTAAGCATAGGATGATTTCCGTTTTATAATAATGCATAGTTTTTATTGAAAAATTTAAAAAATATATTTTTAATTTTAAATATGTATTTTTTAAATTTTAACATTTATTTCTGTATTTCCACAGCGTTTTCTATTGTAAAAAAAAAGAATGTATTATTGATTTGACAAAAAATAAATAAATCAAAATGATCATTTAAATTGTCATTACCAAAAACTAAGTCAACTTTTATAAGATTAACAATAAAAATCTGTGACATTTTTCAACATTTATTAAAATTAACTAATTACCAGATAATTTGCCCCTTTAGGATAATCATTCCAGTATTTCAATATACCCATTGTTGAAGAAAGAGGGAGAAGGAAAAAGGTTATTAATAGCCCAGTCAATGAAGGGTTTGAAAAAAACATTGCATCATATAGATTTGAAAATTGGTACACATGTTCGTGAGGGGCTCCTAATGCATACTATAAGTCCCCAGTCCTAAGGGAGCTTGCGCTGCCATCTTCGATTTCATCCCCTTTTTAAATTTTAGTTTTTCTTGAATATATCGAAAACTATTCAGTTTTCAAATTACAATTGATGTAACAAATTAAAGAGCACAAAATTCCCTACATATAGATGCTTTTATTTTTCTTCTAGTATTAATAGTTTCCGAGATATGGATCTCAAAGTTTGCCGCCATCTTGGATTTCATGACCCTTTTTTTAAAGTTTTTTTTAATATCTCGAAAAATTTTTAATTTTCAAATCACACGTAATGCAACAAAATAAAGAACGTAAAATTCCCAATAAAGGCGTGCTTTTATTTTTGTTTTAGCTTTAATACTTTCCGAGATAATGGACTTCAAATTTTGCCACCATCTTGGATTCCATCCTCCCCTTTTTTAGTTTTTCTTAAATATCTCAGAAGCTATTAAAACTATAAAAAAATAAACTCATGTATTTGTAGGTAATTTTCCGATCATTAATTTATTATATTACATGTAACTGAAAATTTAATAGTTTTTGAGATATTCAAAGACTAAAAAAGGGGGATGAAATTAAAGATGGCTTCAAATTTTGAGACCCATTATCTCGGAAACTATTATAGAAAAAAGAATAATAAATGCTTGTATTCTTAGGGAATTTCATGTTGTTTAATATGTGAAATCAATTGTAATTTGAAAACTGAATAGTTTTCAAGATATTCAAGAAAAACTAAAATTAAAAAAAAAAAATAAAAAATAAGGATGAAACCCAAGATGGGGGGGCGAACCCCCCCCCCCCCCTCAGGACCAGGGACTTTTAGTAAGTTCATCAGGAGCCCCTCATGAACAGGTATAACAATTTTCAAAATTATATAATTTAATGCTTTTTTCAAACCATTCATTGACTGGACTATCAACTAAGATTTTTTACAAATTCATCCACTTTGAGACCAATTATCTCAAAAACTATTAAAGCTATAAAGCATGTATTTGTAGGTAATTTTACGATCATTAATTTGCTATATTACATGTAACTGAATATTGAATAGTTTTAAAAATATTGAAGAACAATTTTAAAAAGGGGGATGAAATCCAAGATGGCAGCAAAAATTTTGAGACCCATTATCTCGGAAATTAATAAAGCTAGAAGAAAAATAAAAGCGTATATTTGTAAGGAATTTTATGCTCTTTAATTTGTTAAATCGATTGTAATTTGAAAACTGAATAGTTTTCGAGATTTTCAAGAAAAACTAAAAAAGAGGGACGAAACCAAAGATGGCGCAGGGACTTTTAGTACGTTCATTGGGAGCCCCTCACGAACATGTGTACCACTTTTCAAAACTATATGATTTAATGTTTTTTCATCCCCATTTCTCTTAACATGTGTTGACATGCCTGGATTCCTTCCCTTTTGTCTGCTTTCATTCTTGATACATCCGGTAAACAAAGCTTTAGGACTATACTTTCGATTTATAGTATTCAACATCTGTGGGAAAAAAATGTTTTCTTTGCACTTCTCGAGGAAATTAAGCACTTTTTATAAAGTTTTCAAATTTAAGCATTTTTTAAGCACTTTTCATGATGCTACGCACCCTGGATCTCTCTAAAGTTAATAATTTGAATCTTAAATGTTATTCAGATTCTGCAGCTAATAGGGACGATAGAGTTTCCATTGGTGGGTATATCTTATTTTCGGATGAAACTCTTATTTCATGGAGAACGTTGAAACAAAGGTGTGTAAATTTATCCACAATGGAGGCTGAGTATGTAACCCTTACGAAGGCAGCTAAGGAACTGATCTGGATAAAGAATGTTTTGGACAATGATTGTTTAAATTTAAACTTAAAGCACTGTTTATTATATTGTGACAACAGGCAGCAATTAGTTGTTCTAATTCACCATTTGAGAACCAGAGAACTAAGCACATGCATATAGAGTATCATATTTTAAAGAAAATTAGTTTGTGACAAGCTATTTGAATTGAAGTATATACAAAGTAAATTAAATTTGACAGATATTTTTACTAAGCCTATGGTTAAAGAACAATGAGGTTTTGTATGGAAATTTTTATAGTCTAAATTTTTGCTCACTCTGTTCAGTACCTGACCAATTGAATTTTGATCTGGTATTAATCATATTGTCGTTTTCAAAGTTTTTGAAATTTTGTAACTGTATTTTTTTTTGTAATTGAAGTTTTTGTAACTGAACATGCATAGCTTTTGTAATGTCTTGGAGTTGATAAGAAGGGGGCCGATTGTTGGCATTGGAATTAAATTCTTCTCAACTTCAGGAGAAACAAGCTGCTGCCATCTTGCACAGTGGAAAATGTAAATAAGCTGTTATCCGCAATATGAAGTCATAGGAAGAACAGGTCAATCAGATTTTTCACTATAGTTTCCGGTGAGCAGAATGGCATCAGTTATATGCAAATCGTCCAGGAGGAAGCATATAAATAAGAGATTGATCTCATCTTTTGTATTCTGATTATTCTACTTGCTTGACTGTGAAAGTCTCACAGTTTGTTTAAACTGTTTATTTTTCATATGTAAATACTCATCAATAAATGTCTCTGTCTTCTTAATGTTTGTCGTGTTTTAAAAGTCTTCCACATCAATGCTTTTAGATTCCACTGACGCATAAATGGCCGCTCTGCTAAGCCTAAACCATCATTGACGTTCAAAGGCCACCAGCCTTGATTGGTTACGCATGCTCAGAGGTCAGAGGCAACCATTTGCCGTTGCCTTGCGACTCCCGGGTCTGTTCTGAAGACGTCTGCACAAGCGTGCTTAATTGTGACATAACTTACCTACTTGGTGACAGCAGAACTTTGACATCTCTATTGGTTTAAATAAGATATCCAAGATCTGGAAATTTACGAAATCTGGACTTCCCAAACCCCTGAGCAGTCCTGATTTTTGAGGTTGTACTATACTAGCAGAAACGCATAACTGTATGGCGAGCGAGCGGATCGAGATTGGGATCACATTGTGAGGATCACTACGTGATTCTTGGGGGTTGGTGAGTGGAGTGAGTAGGGGGTGTAATCCCCTAGTCAAGAAAGAAAAATTTAAGATATGCATCTGAAAACAATCAAACAAGAAATGTACTCACCAATAAGTTCCAGCGCCTTGGGATGTCAGATCCATGCCAATTTCAGGACTATAACTTTCATCATCCATTATTTTACTTAGACCAAAATCAGTGATTTTTATTTCATTACTTACAGTTCCACTTCCTAGTAAAATATTACCTAGTAATGGAAGATATACATAAGAATTTATAATTAAATAGCAAAATAATAAATTAAAAATTTTAAAATAATTTCCAATTAATATCTAAAAAAAAAAAAAAATGCAGAACCTGTTAAAATTCAGAAACATTAAATACATATATTTTATAAACATACCTGCAATTTAGAAACTGTAGTTATATTTCTTATAACACAAAATGGTAACAAACAGATTTATAATTGTTCACTGAGAAATTTAAATTTATCACTTAAAAAAAACAAAACAACAACAACAACTCGGATGGTAATACATGTTTATTCAAATAACAGAAAATTGAAAAAAATAATAAATAAACAAAAATAATTCGATTTAATATAAGTTATAAACAATATAAAAATTAGTTCTGTTATATGTTATAGAATTTTAAAATACTTTATAATTCAATCCCAAGTAAATGTATATACACTGGTGGCCAAATGTTAAAGACGATTTTCAAGATGTGAATAATTAGGAATTAATATAAGGATACAATGGTTCGTAATCAGTTGAAGAGAGTCGTGGGATATACAATGAGGAACTTCAGCATTTTTTAAAATTTTTTAAATCGATTTAAAATGCTTCAAAATGAACAATAACATTAAAAAAAAATTCCAGACAGTTTTCTTTTCTTTTTTTAAAAATTTGCAATCAAAGTTCGCCTCTCAGAATTCACGGTAAAAACGATCCATTTTGGTGCGAAACAGGTCCGATGTCACAGTTGCCGGACAGGGGAAACACACGCTTCCTTCCCGTTTGCTCTCGATAGACATTCTCTTTTTTCTATATTTTCCGACCATCGCATCAGATAAAATAATGTTGGAAAGATACAAGTATTGTATTGTTCCTAAATGTAGTAATACAACTGTAACATCGATAAATTATTTATCGCCGTGCCAAGAAATTATGTTATTCACAAAAAGTGGTGTAAAGTGATGAAGAGAGATCCGGATCTTAATCTGGAATTATCAGCAAGCAGCATTCGTCATGTCTGTGGAGATCATTTTGATGCGAGTTATTAATCTATATTATATCTATTAAAATTGTATCTTATGAAGCACAGTAAATTCAGAATTCAATATCTTTTTTGTTTTTAAAAGAAGTATAAGGAGAGGTGAGCAGCCAAAAAAGATATTTTAAAGCAAATAGTTAAATTTAATTAATTTCTTCCCCATTTGATTACATGGAATTTATTTTTTTACCTTTTGAGGGGCAATGACCTCAAAGGGTAAAAATATAGAAGATCCCACCTTCTTTAAGATTCTTTTTTTTTTTTTAAACTTGCTCTTGTTATTTTCTTGCGTAAATTTTTTCAATGGATATTTGAATGTTTCTTATATTTTTTAAAAAAATTACAGTACTATTGAAAATTAATATGAATATCTTAAAAATTAGTTTAAATTCACGACTTTTTTTGATAATGAAATTCGTTTTCATTTGTAGTTCAACGAAATAATTTGCAGAATTAATTTTTGATGCAAAATATATTCTTTGTATATCCTTTATATTCAATGTATGTATTAAAATCAAAATTAGTCTTCAAAAAGTTAGCTTGCTCATCAATTACTATAGTTGAGAAAAGATGGGATAAATTTATGTCATCGTGCATCTCGAGTTTGTTGATGGCAGCACTTAAATTCCTAGATCAGTTGCATTTGGTCTGGTTTGAATATTATTATAAATTTATATAGTTTTTTTTTATATAATTCAAAAATTAACTAACACAATGAAGAAAGCTTACTTTGCAGTAAAAAAGGCTTACTACTTAGATACTTTGTTCGTTTCTTTTCTTTTTTGCAATTTATGAAAGTTGTTACAGTTTTATTATTTAAATTTCTAGTGTATTTCTTTATGTAAGTTATTTTTACCAGATTTTATATTAATTAGTATAAACTAGTATTTTAAAATTAATACTTGCAGCAAAAAAGAAATAGATATTTTAAAGAAAATAGTTAAATTTAATTTGTTTTTCCCTCTATTTCTATTACATTTCTATTTCCCCCTTTTTTGATTACATAGAATTTACATTATGAGGAACCACTAATACCCCATAACAATATCAGGAAGCACTGTAAAGACGAGCTTTGAATTTCATATTTGTTCTGTTTTTGATATAAGTATAAGATGAGGTTAAATGCATAAGTACTTGTATGAGCTCGTATTGAAAGGTTACATGGTAGCCATGTGTAGTTTCAAGGTTCTATTGTTGATTAAGGTTTATAAATAGATTTAATAATGTTTCTATTTTGACACCGATTTTAGAAAGAAAATTATCTTATACTTTTCAAACCATGGTTTTGTTTAATTTTTTAAAAGTTTATTTTTTCACATGAAACCGTAGCTGGCCTTTAGTTGTTTTCTATTTATGCTGATTCATTCACACGGGGATAACGATGATTTAATAGCATTACCAGAATTAATTTATTTCTTCATTTTAAGTGGAGTTTTTTATGGGAGTAAAGATTTCCTTTCTTTTTTTTATGCCAAATTCGGTTAACATTAGAAAGAAGTTAAGCTAGAATTAATTTTGTTTCAACAGTTCTGTTTTTCATGCTTTTTAAAATTTTTTAAGCACTCAGTCTGTCTATAAATTAGTATACACACCATGGGATACTGTTTGGATTCTGAGTTATGACAGGTTTTTTTAAGCTAAGTTCAGCATTATATTTTATTTTTTATGTTGTTTCATTGAGGATTATAAGACAAAAAAAAAAAAAAAAAAAAAAAAAGGATAAATCATCTTACTGTTATGCTTTTATTCCTCGTATCTCAGCCATAAAATAGATTTTCTTGAAATACATTGCCATCATTGTACAATCAATCCTTGGCAAATTATCTAATTTACCTTATACAAAACCAATATCCATTGTGAAACTGAACGTTGAATAGTAGAAAAGTCAAAAATTCACTTTTAAAATGTTAGCTGGTACAAAGCGCCTTGATTCAAAGCAGGGCACAAAAGTAGCGAAAGATAAGTATGCGAAGGTAGACAACTGTGATGCCAAAATCTACTTGGCCAATGAGAGTGCGTTTCGGATTGCATCACGATTCTTGCTATTTCAGTGCATCTTTCGCTCTCAATATTTAAATAAAACTTGTATATTTGAAATTAGAATGATTTTTTCTAAAAATACGGATGGCTTTCACGCTTTTTTTAAAATGCTGAAGTTTCCCATTGTCGGAACTTGCATTGAACATGTCCCACCCACCCATTGAAAACCCTACGAGTGGGTCATTTTAACTTTTTCCTCCTTTTTCAAGGGGCACAGCTATAAAAAGGTGCCAAATGCTCTCAAAGTAACACATGTGAAATATTATTATATTCTGATAAGTCTAACTGCCTCTGGAATGATATCAAAGTCTTGAGGTAAGTTCCAGTTAGGGTTCCAACCAATAAGCATTGCGGCATCTATAATATAAAGCAGAATATACAATATATGTCTCAGTCAATATCTCCATGGTAGATGATTTAGATTTAACATTTAATGCTTATTCAACTAGAGTAATATTCTAGTTTAAAACTAAAAAATGCTGTTATTAAGCCTAGCGGCTAGGCGTTTTTGCAATAACTTCTGAAATATTTATTAGACAACAATTATTTTTATGCCATTTTAAAGAGCAGAAAATTATCTTTTTAATTATATTAATTCCATTCAGTAAGTGTTTCCTCTGATATGTTATTAGGTTCAAAATATATATTGCATTTTCTATATACTTTTATTCTTATGAAATAAATTCAAGCCAAATTTGACTTTCTGCGGGCTTTTGCCGTAGTTAAGATAATATAAGAAAAAATATTGTTTCTTTGAGCATAAACAACAAGTGACTTTTTCACTTCTGGTTGCCGTAGCATTTACAGCTTTTAATGACGTTACACAGTTATCGAATGAGCGTAGTGAATTATTCTCTGATGTTTTTTTTAATTTTCACAAATTTTAACTGATCCTAATAGAGTCTGTAAAGCCTTCAAGGCGGTTATCAAATGTTGTTCAAGATCTCAGAAAAAAGAATGCATATGTTGGAAATACATAATTTTCAAAATGATCATTTTAGTATTGTAGAAGAATCTGTTGATTTATGGTGGAGATTGGATACCTTAAAATATCCCTCTACTTTCAAGGATGACATTTGTTTTGCTAACTGCTTCCATGAGACCCAAAGTGGAAAGTAGCTTTAGCATAATGAATAATGTGATTAACACTGAAGCAATAGATTAAATGTTTCAACATTTAATGCTATGAAATTAATAAAGGAATGAGCTAGCCTAAAAAAAAAAAAAAAAAAAAACAATCGTGTATGTTTTCTAACATGACTTTCTCAAAGAAAAGTTGATCAAATCTGGCGAGAAATGTAAGAAATTCGCGAATGTTTACTTTGATAAACTTAAATAAATAAATCATTAAAGAGAAAAGAGAATAAAAGAATTAGAAATGCCAGTAAAGAAAAAAGCTCTGATACAAAAAAAGCTGCAAAAGATGTCTGCAGATGTCAACTAAAAGGCAAAAGGATAAAATCATGAAAAACTAACACATGGTTTTAAAGAGACTGCATGAAAAATTTTAATGATGGCGAAAGTAAATATGAATCAAAAGAAGAAAAGTTGAGGATAAAAGAAAAGTGAAGCTGTCAAAAACTTTCATTCTGAACTTAATTTAAAAGAAATGTTAAAATTGAAAAAAAAAAAAAAATAATATCCTAACTATCAGAGATGTTTCGATTTGAGTGTAAAATACAGCATTGTAATAAAATTAATAATATTGTTAGTATTTTCAAAATTTTTAATTTGTGTGAAAAGAATGCAGTAATTTAACTTTAGTAACTTAAACATTTTAAATTCTGTCCTAGTGTTGGACATTTTTTAATTGTAAAATATGTTATTTGATTGATTTATGTTTTCTAATATTCATGCACACTTTATTGGTAAAAATAATTAAAAATCAAATTTAAAAATATATATATTTGTATGTGTATGTGTGAGTAAAGCCTATTTTGTGCAGTCAACTTATTTTTTAAAAAGCTTTAATTTTATAATGTGATTTCAATTATAACAAATTTTCATTTATTATATATTATATTAATTTAAGAAATTCATGCATAAATGTTATAGAAAATGAAATTTTACTTAAAAAATTCTTTTTTATTGTCATTCCCACACTTTAACTTTTAAAATTCATAACTGATTTCCTCATTTTTGCTTTTTTTATTTTGCGCGTGATTCCTTTTTTGCTTTTTTTTGTGAGTGGCATCCTGCATCTTTAAAGAGCAAAAATATCTTTTAATGATTTCAATTTAAATGTTATCGCTCTTTTTCTTAATAATACACATATCAAATTTATTTTGTACACAATTTGTAAACAATGCTTTCTGTTTGCAATTAAATTCAAACCATTGATCGCTTATCAAATCCTTAATTCTGGTATTTTACCATGAGATAAGTTATGATAAAAAATATTGTTTTCTTTGAATGTTGACAGAAGGTAGAAATTTTATTTAGCTTTTAAGTAAAACCTGTACCAGATCTAAAGGACAGAAAATTTCCGTTTTAGGTAGGATTCGTTTCTTACTAGGTTTCATTAATATTGAGGTTTTCAAATGTATATATTCTATTTAAATTAAATAAATTGTAATTAAAGAAATTAAGATTTAGTTAAATTTTAAAATTCTGAAAAGTCACAAGAACTGTTAAAGATTTTATTATATCCTTGCATTTGATGCTGTTTTCATATTAGCTAGTAAGATTGCATTAGAATTTTTTATAATTTACTTGACCTGAATAATCTTGATCCATAGGTTGAGTAACGCTTGGATGACATTGGGAAAACCAAAATTTTATGTTTGAAAGTTCTATGTGAGGTGTCTATGGCATATCTAAAACAGCAAAATATGCCTATCTCTTTTTCATTTTTGAATTAAAAGTTTTAAACCATTCTTCCATTACTACAGAGTCATCCATGCCTTTTGTTCATTTCCATATTACAGGAAGTTTTTTACGTTCAGATTTTAAAGCACCGAGGCTTCTGCAGCTTGCCAATTACAAAATTTTTCAATTTAGCCAGTCATAACGCACAAAAGAGCACTATGAGTCGTTCTTTTAACTGTTGTTTAACCACCGTACACTTTGCTTTTTTAATATAAAGATTTTGTTGGCAAGCCACGAAAAAATCCCCTTTCATCGCCATTCGTAATATTTTTGAGGTTCATAGTCTTCAATGAGTTTTTCAATTTTAAATCCAATGTATTTAACAGTCCTCATCTTGAAGTGTCCCAGCTACCACAGACTTCTAGCGATATCTCATGTCTTTTTTCAGAAACTTTCAAGCCATTCATTTTGATGCATGGAAATCAGTTTTTTCCTAATTTTTCTGCAATATCTTTAATTTGTTTCACGCTCAAATTATCTTCCTCTTTAATTATTTCCTTTTTATATCAATATTCAAACATTCTTTTTTATGCATTGCCATGACTAAAAATATCATCCGATTCTGATCAGCACTTAAAATTAAATGATGAAAAGCTAAAACTACAACGATGGTGGCTAGATTTAAAGTATGTGATATAAGTCTATACTTATAAAAGGAATGTTTGTGTGATCGTGGTGTTTGTCTGCGATGTCAGACTAATCATCTCTTACAGCCATGAAATTTGGTACACAGGTAGTGGTAATGGTGACTGAAATGCACCTCGGCCGAAATTTTAAAAATTTTAATTTTTTTTTATTTAATGTTTTGTGTTGTTTTGTTTGATTTATGGTTATTTCTCAATAGAATGATTTCAAATAACTGTAAGACAAAAATAGATACACCATCGGAAAGACGCGATTTCGTTCTAATGAGTTAGTTTTGAATTTCTAACGAATTTACTAATTTTGAGAAATTTTTAAAAAAATCTCAGTTTGCATCAAGATGTTAGTTTGATTTTAAATTTGTATGCATAGACTTTCTAATACTTACTATTATTTTCAATTTATTCAGCTTATAACTAGAATGGTTCTCTGATTTAAAACAAGAAGGGTTAAAATATCTTTTCCACGTTTTTTAAAATTAAGTATTCTGGCAGATGGAAAGTTATTTTTATTGGCAAATTCCTTCAGCGACAGTCTTTGAACGCAGCTTTCAATTTGATTGGATGAAGGGTCAGGTGTGTCATAACGCTAGACTTTGTCCATGTTCCTAAATTTTTTTTTTCATTTTGTTGAAGTCCTGATTCCACGGGCAAAATTTTTTTATATTGTTTTGATTAATGTACTCTGTACTGTTTTTCTACATTTATTATCGCGGAAAAAATGCGCGAGAAAATCTATAATGTGTATCTTTTGTTTTGAAACTTTAGTCATTGTGGGCGATTTTTAATTTTTTGTTTAAGTCACATTCCAGGGCATGTGCTGTACTTAAATACATATATGAAGAAAAAAATAACTTTAGAAATGGTGCAAATTTTGTCATTTGAACATGTTTTCTAACAATGAAATATTGTGAATTGTTCTTAGAAATTCTGTGGTTCCCCGTTGGACAGGTTTCGCTTTTAAGGAGGGGATGAACTACTGAACTTCCTATATTTTTTGGCGGGACCAAATATTTTTTCGCTTAGACAGGATTCCGTTTCTTACAGTGTCTGTTTTAAACAGGTTTACTGTATTTCAAGCATATACCTCTTTCAATATCTTGCACCAACACAAAAGATGTTAATTGCTCTCTTTCTCCGATGCTTCATTTAATTTTACAAATTTTTAATGATCATAATGAGTGTGTAAAATCCTTCAAGATTGTTGAGCCCACTTCCTAGGGAGAGCCTAAGAAGAAAAAAAGAACACTATGCTTTTTTTTTTCGGTCAGTGGCAAAAACATTGAAGAGAGGAGAGTTGTAGTCTAGTTATGGCAAAATACAAGATATGAAAGAGTTTTTGCTGTTGCTGTAACAATGATGGGGAGGGAAAATGAGAATACCGAAGGACTTCTGAGTTCTTGCCAGTTGGTTCAGCTAAGGAGAGAAAAAAAAGAAGGTTTTCACTAGTTCCAAGGGTAAGTTGATTAATGAAAATCAATGAAAGTTCTTCATAAAAAACACTTTTAGTACATTGAAAGTTTATAAGTACTTGAACTTGAAAATATTTTTATCGAACAGCGTCTGGTATATCAGCTAGTGATTACATAAAACAAACAAAAATAAAAGTAATACATAAAACAATGGACGTGCAAGTTTTGAGGGATGATCGAATAGAGGTAAAAGTTGAGCAATATCCTGCACAAGTGCATTTTGTATTGCATCCTTTGCACATTTATAGTGGATCATACTTCGTTCAGAGTGAAAATGTGTTGTTTGGTGATTCAAGCGATATTAAGGGCAGAAGCTGATGTTACCAACCTACTGAAGATGTTATAGAGATTCTACAAGTTGGATTGCCATAAAATTAAGCGTGATAATGAAATTGAATATTAACCTACATATAAGGAAATCGAGGACACAATTGGGGAAAAAAAAATTGAAGATATATGCAGAGCTTTTCATTCCTACTATCCAACATAAAGTTGAATGTGATGATGAAGCTGTATCCTCAGAAATGCAAAGTCTTTGAAATCTCACCATAGAATACTGAAGAAGAGAAAAAAAATTTACAATTCTAGCTAAGCATTTGACATTTCATCTGTCAAATGTAAAAGCATCAATGAATCTTTATCCCAGACAAAAAAAAACTATCACAGAAAAAGCTCTAATTCGACAACCACTAGAAGAATGGTGATTGGAATCATCGATATCGTTACAATGAATAAAATAACGAATAGTTTGAAAAGGAAAAACTGTCAAAAATTATAGTTTCAGCCTTAAAAAGAAGCACAGAGAAGCTTAACGCGATGCATTCCAGCCCCAGTTACAAGTCTCAATATCAGCATTTCCTCGATTAATACCTGCTACAAACGGCTAAGTGAATTACAATGTACTTTCAGAATGTGCGAGTAGATGAGAATCAGACAGGCTGGGCAGCTATTGCTTCAAAGTTATTCACTTTATACTTTGGAAATGATAAAAAATAAGCCTTGCAAGATAACAGGAAATTAGGGGAATATGAATAAGTCTAATAAATACCTGATTTACACTTCTACAGATGGAAAGATAAAATTTTAATTGTAGTCAGAGAAGAGGCGAGATGTTTCGATGCGCATTCTTAAGAACATATTTTATTGATTACTGAACCAGAGTCCAAGCTCTTGGGTTATATGGCACCAGGTTTTGGTACATCTAAATGCACATAACAATCGATCACTAATTCTTTCTGGAATCAAAGATGTCGTGGAGTTTTGACAGTTGGGTGTAATGGAACTAATGTGAATGTTGTAAATGTGGAAATTTGAAAAAATTAGATAAACCATTGCAGTGGATTTATCTGTCTACCTCATATAAAAAAATTACTCTTTCAACACTTGCTTTTTTTACATATTGATGGCAAAACATGCGGACAAGATATTTTCAGAAAGAATCAGAAAGAAGTTTTTCAGAAAGATGTGTGAAAACAGGCACGTTTGGTTTCGCGGATTTCACACAGTTCTAATTTTCTGTTTTAAGGTAAAGGTATAAACATGAACCAAACATATTTGATAAGTAGTCTCAGTGGTTTGATAGGTATATTTCTAAGACAATAAACAAATGACCAAGCAAAGGTCTCATGCCCAATGACTAACTATATAATGTTACACATTTTGATGGAATCTCTTCTGAAAAAAAAAAAAAATTGCACAACGAATCAAGGTTTATGCTGCCTAGTTTGCGTAAAATTCACTCTTACTGTAAGATGGAGCACAGCACCTGTTCAAACTCATTGCTGCAACATTTCCCTCAAAATTGATTCTGTAGCTCAGAAACAGCTACTTCATTCAACCTGAAAATAATGGACCGCCATGGTGAGTGAACTCTAAACCCGAGACATCCCTGAACTGGCACATATGTGTATTTTGCAAAACACTGCAGCATTCAGGATAAAAAAAAGACTCTTATTGATTTTCAGATTCCTACTGTAAATCTTTGAGTAGCATCCATTTTTATACAGATCTCATTAACTGGCGGAGAATACAATGGATTCGTCGGAAATCCTCACCTGTGAAAGACATCCGACTGTTTGTAAACGAAAACATATGAGGAACTGTCTTTATTACTAACTGGGCGATTATACAAAATCTGAGTTCAACAGAGTCTTCGATAGAGAAGCCATACCTGAAATTCAATTAAAGCAAGAATCAATAATTTGCGCTATTTGTATTATCACTGAAATAAAGAATGTCATTTTATAAAGTTTTCTTATAATAAATAAATATTATTCTACAATTTCAGGTTTGTTTACAGACACACATTTTAAATTTTTTTAATTCTTAGTTGTCTCACATTATCAAAAAAAATTTTTCTTCAAAAGTATGTATTCTTCGATCGGAGGCAGAAGATGATATTCCAATCACACCAAACTTTCATTAGAGATATAAACATCTTTGGAGCCATGCTTTGCTGTGTGTCGAGAGATAGAAATCAGATATATTTTTTTCTCCATAGAGCGGTGACCACCCTACTGTACAGTAAAGATTTGGCCATGTTGGCATTAAGGACGGAAGTGAGGAAGTGGTATTTTCTGCTATCCATTTCGAAAGCTATAATGGTTTGAATCATTTGATCAACATTTCATCAATGATTTTTGTTGATGTACATGAATATTAACATACATTTTCTTAAAAAATAGCATATGAACAGGTCGGTAGTGAGAAATTGCTGTAAATTAAGCACTTAAAACTTTTAAGCCCTTATCAAAATTAAAGCACTTGTAGCATGCTAGTCGTGAGTTACATATTTTCTAAGAATATGGATGATTTTCACTGATTTTATAATAATTGTACTATTTTATTTAAAATTTAAATATGTATATTTTTACAAAATTTAAAATGTAATTTTTAATTTTAACATTTATTTCTGTATTTCTGCGTCTTCTATTAAAATAAAAAGATGTTTTTGTTTGACAAAAAAAATAAAATGATATAAACTGTTTTACCAAATTAAAACAACTTTACGATTAACAATAAAAAAATCTGTGACCTTTTCAGCATTTCTTAAAATTACAATATTACAGTTCAATTTGCTCCTTAGGGCATTAATATTCAGAAAGGTATTTCCAAGTTGGAAAAGAGGGAGGCGAAAAGAAGTATTATATGCTCAGTTCGCAAGGGTTTAAAAAAAAAAACAATTAAATCATATAATTTTTGAAATTGATAAACATGTTTGTGACGGGGCTCTGATAACATGCTAATAGTCCCAGTCCTTAGGGAAACCTGCGCACCATCTAGGATTCACACCCTTTTTAGTTTTCCTTGAATATTCGAAAATTATTTAGCTTCTAAAATTGCAATTTATTAACAATTAAAGAGCACAAATTCCTACAATACAGGCTTTTATCTTTCTACTGCTTAATAGTTTCGATGTGTGGGTATCAAATTTGCGCCACTTGGATTTCATCCCCTTTTAGTTTTCTGGAATACTCCAAATCTGTTAAAATAGACGAAAATCAAAGCATGCATTTGTAAGAATTCACAATCGTAATTTGTTGTATTACATATATTGAATAGTTTTGAAGATATCATAAAAATATAAAGATCCAAGATAATGACTTTGAGACCCATTATCTAGAGACTATTAAAGAAAACAATAAAAACTGCATTTTGAATTCAGCTCTTTAATTTGTTAAATAAATGATGATTTGAAAATTGATAGTTTCAGATGATCAGAAAGAATCTAAAATGGGGAAAAATCCAAGATGAGTGTAAATTGAAAGATTATCTAGGACTATTAAAGAGAAGAATAATAATGCCATGCATTCGTATGAAATTTCAAGACTCTTTAATTTAGTTATATCGATTAGTTTTTGAATATTCGAAAAAACTTTAAAAAAAGGGAGTAAATCAAGACATCAAGCAAACTGTGAGACCATTATCTGAGCTGTTAAAATAAGAAAAAAATAAAAGCATGTATTGTGAGAATTTTACCCTCTTTAATTTGTTAAAAATTTGAATTTGAAAACTGAATAGCTTTCAAGATAGTCAAAAAACTAAAAAAAAAGAGGGGGGGGGGATGAAATTCAAGATGGCAGCAAAGCTAATATGCCCCCAGGACGGGAACCTCTAGAATGCGTTCAGAACTCCATGTGCTGAAAACAGATAATTGCCAATTTTCAAAACCTGTATGACTTTAATGTTTTTCCAAGAACCCATAGTTGACTGGACTATCAACTATCGATTTTTAGGAATAATCCTCGTTTGAGACCAATTATTTAGAATATAAAGCTAGAAGAAAAAAAAAGCATGCATTTGTAGGGATTGTACACTCTTTAATTTGTTATATCAATTGTAATTTGAAAACTGAATAGTTTGAGATATTCAAGAAAAAAAAACTAAAAGGGGATGAAATATGAGATGGCTGAAGCCCCCCACTTCTAGGACCCGGGGCCTTTGATGACGTTCATCAGGAGCCCCTATAAAATATGTACAATTTTAAAACTATTGATTTAATGTTTTTCCACCCTCATTTTGAGCCTCTGTTGACAGGACTATAAGCTTATCTTAACATGTGAGCATCCTGGATTTATCACACCCTGGATTCCTTCCCAATTCTTCCCCTTGCTTGATTTTTCATTCTTGATACATCCGTAAACAAGCTTTAATGACTGGTTTTCTTTCGATTTATCGTATTCAACGTCTGAGGTTTGAAGGAAGAATGTTTTCTTTGCATTTCGGGAAAATTAAGTACTTTTTTAAGCACGTTTCAAAATGCTTTAAAAAATGGTTTTCAAATTTAAGCACTTTTCATGGCTAACTGCGCACCTGATGAATAATTGGCAAAATACAAGGTTTTTTAAAGAAAACCTCAAACTTTGCAGCATGTTTTCTTACCCACAACTTGCAGAGTTTTATAAACCAATTGTAAGGAAACCCACAGAAAACTCTGACAATGACTAAAGAGAGGCCTGTATTAAAATGTAGATTGAATACTTTGAATATTACAAAAATATGAGTATTTTTAGTAAATAATTTTTTTTCTCGTATGCATGTGCAAAAAAACATAGCAAATTTTTTCTTTCATAACTTCAGAGCTGGATATATGGTCAATCCATATACAAAAGTTTCAGTCTCAATACCATAGTAATATTCAAAAGATATGGAATTGCACAATCCAGTTGATTTGTATACTCTAAGGGAAGCTAAATGAGTGACGGTGAATCTTGCACAAATTGATATTTTTTGAACTCTCAATCTTCAAACAGTAATATATGATTTATGCAAATTATACACATGTATATTAATAAAATTAAATATCAGACGATAAATTGATTTTGATATAATCATTCAAGATTCAAGTTTAAGGTAAATCATTTCGTTTCTGCAGGAACCCTCATCATTCAGATTCTCTTGAGTTTAGCTGAAATTCATCTGCTGCAATGTCAATACCTTCTTGAATATTAACAGTATTGAGCTGCAAACTTTATCATAGTGCACCTATATCTGAAGTTATGAAAGAAAATTACTTTGATCTCAGTTTTGCACATGTGCAGTAAAAATATTTACTATCAAATACATTTTCTCTTTCTCCAAGGTTATTTAATAATTACATATATTTCATTAAATTTTAATATAATGCTTCTTAACATTAATATAACCTCTATAAAATTATTTACTAAAAAGTATTCATATTTTCTAATAATCAAATTATTTAACTAAAATTTTGCTCAATGCTTTTTTTACCCATTGTCAAATATTCTGGTAAGTTTCATACAGTTTTATTTAAACTCTAAGTTATATAGCAAAAAATTTGTAATTTAAAAAGAACCTTTATATTTTCCCAATATATGCGACTATGTTTATAGAAAATGCCGTAAATATTAGTGCACACCAAGTAAAACTATTCATTAAAGTTTCAACATTGGCTTTCTGCTTAAATGGGATAGACAAAATACTTTTTTTGTGCTTCCTACACTTGGTCACCTCCCTAAATGATCTCAAGATCAAATCTTTACGAAATGCGAAGTTCCGAATTATATGTCCCACCGATTCTCTCAACTGATTGTGAACTCTGTAGCCATACAAGTCCTAAGTATTCACATCTTTAAAGTCGTCCATAACATTTGGCACCATGTCTTATATTAATGCTCAATATTTGTATTCTCTAAAAAAATAGAATTCATTTTCTGTTGTCCCAAATTTTCCTTTATATATCAGAATGTTGTAAATTTTGAAATTAAATATATAATGTTGCTATTTTATCATTAATGATATTAAGAATTTAGTACACACATTTTAACATTATTGAGTAACTTGTTCACTGAGTGAAGTAAATCTGTCATTCAGCAGCAAGAATTATACAAATATACAAGTATTAATTATGAAGTTTAATTTTTTTCTATAACCAGGCAGTAAAAAATTCTCATGTAATTGACTCTGAGCAAAGTAAGTATAAGACTGTAAATATAATTGAGCTTTAATTATTACATAGACTAACCAAAACAGAATTTTAGTTCTTATTCTTCTTGATAAAACATTGTTTACCAAGTGCAAACATACGAAATGTACATATTAAAGTTTTCATTTAATAATCATTGATCATACCTATGCTGATTAATAGAATTGACATATTAATAGAATAAAAAAGATAATAATATATATATATAAATTCACCTTAAAGAATATTTAAACAGACAAGTAATTTGAAATTAGAGATATTTTACAATTAGTTTTGTTTAAAGTTTTCATAACAAAATTACAATTTGATTCAATCCAAAATAATTTGTGTGTTTTAACATGGATTTCTGAAACATTTTATAAATACCTAACAATATTACACCTCATTTAATAACACAACATTATATTTTTCTTACCTGGTTTTAAGTCATAAATAATTGTCAGGAGGGTTTTCATTTAAATATTTCAGAGACAGAACCACTTGTACATATTATGCACGTGCTTTCTTTCAGGAATACTTTTGTAGTTGCTTGAGATAGAAATCTAGGTCATGACCTCACAATATTATCTAATACTGGCACAAAATCCATTTAAAGAAAAACAGGAAAAGAGATTCTAGAAACTGAAGATAATTCAAAAATTCTTCACAAATCTCTGATAATGAACAATTGTATCAGCTCTATTGCAAATTGAAATATTCCCTTTGCAGTACCTCTTAAATTAAATCATTATATTTTTGTACAAAGTTGTTTAAAAAGTGGTCACTTATTACAGATGTGAAAGGTGAAGAGGAATATATATATACTTCTGTATATATATACTAGTTATATTTGATTTATATATAATAAATCTAAATATAACGCTTGTTGATATATGATCTTGCATAAACAAAGTAAACAAGACATATCATGAAGCCACTCTTATACCTAAAATTCAATTAAACAATACAGCCAAATCTAAAACTAATAAATCAAAGAATTCAAATACTATAGATACCATGAACAAAAAATTAAATTTAAACATTTATGTCAACATGTAAAAAAAAAAATTCTGTTGTTATTAAAAGTATTGAAAAAAGGCAATCCATATATATAGGGAATTTTCAACACATTAAGCAGCTTGCTGGGACAAGCTTAAGCCAGGTTAAATTAATTTTGCTCTCAAACCATCCTGTTACTATAGTTGATGAAAAAACAGACAGGGTAATTTACCTTAAATGAAAGAATTTAGAAAGAAAAATTCATACTTACTAACTATGAAAACATAATAACTGGAAAGTACTAAAATTCAAGATAAAAATATGTAAAACCACAATATATTGCACTAAAAAACAGTAAATACATCTTTCACTAAAATACCCATACTTATCTCATATAAGCACAAATAATCAGTGTGTCTCACCTATCCTATACCAGAAATCAGCATTTTAATATATCCACTACTTATCCTGACATATCACTTATTGCCACAACAAGATTTCCAACTACTGTAAACTACACAACGCCGTAAATGATATAATTAATTATGATAAATTAAAAATTGCTCAAGAAATCTAATAAAATCTCAAAACCAGTTAATAAATGTAACACTAGGTTATCTAGAAAATATTTGAATGTGGTAAAACTGTCTGTTATAAGGAATAATTTCATTTAAAATGTACATATGCAGCTAAACTATATTTGAAGCAATAAACAAGAACCAAATTAGAAAAAAATTACACTTAGCATGTAAAATATGAATAAACACAAACCTACCAGCAAAGAATTAAAATATTCTAGGAAATAACAATATGAATGCATTATTCTAAAATGACCTAAGTGTTTCTATCTATATAAACTCTTAAAAAAATATTTTAGGTATTCCATACCATTGGGTGCACCAAAACAATAAAAAAATTTTTAAGTTAATTCTATTATCATTGTCTGATTACTAAATTATTATCCCAAAGGAAATTATTAATTTGAAAATTAAATGTCTTTCTTTTATCATAGATATCATATGTTATATTTTATTATCTATAATTTTTATATCTAA
>BGPR01000441.1:298984-338377 GCA_013235015.1 Araneus ventricosus
AAAAAAAAAAATACAAGAAATAATAAATTAAAATACCGGAAGCATAACTTTTCTTCTCACATTTGTAAAAATAATAATGGGGAAAAAAGAAAATTCGCAAAAATGGGCAAAAAACGTCGGAATTTAGTACTTAAAATTAAATAAATAAAAATCTAATCCAATTTTTTAAAAAAAAATGTAGGTCGTGAGCTCCCTCTTGCACTAATCCATCACTTTACCAAAGTTAATTGTATGTCAATCCGTTTGGGAGTGCATAAAGAACAAAAACCGAACATGCATGCATGCATACATACGAAAAAAAAAAAATCTTTTCTATAATAAATAATTTCTGCCCAATACTTTGAAGATCTCATAATTTATCAAAATGATCCGTATTCATAACAGAAAAAAAAAGAATACACAAAATTAACAAAAAAAGGTATTGCAATAATTCACCAAAAAGATCTCCTTGAAATGGAAAAATTAATTAATTCTGGTTATAACTCCTATTTGATTTTAAATCATCAAAGAAGCAAACAGTATCCAGTGTGGATGCTAATTTGTATTTTTTTTTGTATAGACAGATGAAAGAAAATTTATGATCTCACAAATTGTCTGAATCTCTTTGGCATGATGCCAAATTTGAGACCCATTATTTCAGAAACTGTTAAAGCTAGAAGAAAAATAAAAGCAATATTTGTAGGGAGTTTTACGCTCTTTAATTTGTTAAATCAATTGCAATTTGAAAACTGAATAGTTTTCGAGATATTCAAGTAAAACTAAAAATGGGGGAATAAAATCCAAGACGGTGCCGCGACCTCACCCAGGACCAGGGACTTTTAGTATGTTCATCAGGAGCCCCCTCATAAACACATGTACCAATTTTCAAAACTATCTGATTTAATGCTTTTTTTCACCCCCATATTAGCCTCCTTGAGTGGACTATAAGCATTATCTTAACATGTGTTGACACCCCTGGCTCTATCTCACCCAGGATTTCTTCTCCAAATTCTTCCGTTTCGTCGGTTTTCTTTCTTGATACATAAGGTATTCTTTTCCTCATACATTCGGTAAATAAAACTTTAAGATTATGCTTTCGATTTATCGTATTCAACGTCTGGGGGAGAGAAAAAAAAGAATGCTTTCTTTGCACTTCTCGAGAAAATTAAGCACTTTTAAGGTGCTTAAAAATGGCTTTCAAATTTAAGCACTTTTCATGACGCTACGCACCCTATTACTGTTAAAGAAAATTATGGTCTCCTACAGGAGACATTTGGACATATGCAGTAATCAACAGGAAATTTAAATTGATTTATTACTATCTTTAAATATAAAAGCACATCTTGACACAGTCGAAATTTTCAAAAGTGCTGTTGATTGTCTCCTGTAGGTGACACCAGTACTGAGGAAGATAATGAAGCATATACATTCCTTTAACCTGCCTAGTGGTGGAAATGGTCTTTTCGGTTTTTCATGTTCAATACAAAGCAGATAATTCGTATTTTTATATATATTTTCTTAAACATAGTAGGATTTCAGAGATATGATTAAATACAAAAAATAATAGTTCATTCACTTTAAAAGTCAAGTTTTCTAACCTGAAAGCTATGTGATCAAAATAATTGGGCACTCGGAGGGTTAATATCTGTAACAATTTAAGAATAATACAAAGCTTTGAAACAAATTATCCTCAAGAAATATCACCGGCAACTCGGTTAAAATTAAATCAATTATCAAGAATTCTTCACTCTTCTTTGTCATTTTTATTGAGTCACAATAAAATTTATTAACAATGCATCCAGTCATAAACAAAGGAAAAAGTTAAATACATTTTTAATGATTTCTTGATTAGTTAATGTTGATAAAAAATAAATATTATATATTGTTGCAAGCTTTTAAAGAATTACAATAAACAGCAGTTTTTAAATAACAAATTTAGAAGTCATGGAAAAAAAAAAAAAATCCCTTTTCGGCAAGTTTGAAGGCAATGGTAGATTCCTTTACATTAATGTTACAAAAGTCATGAAATAGTACATATTGATCAATACAGACATAGCCAATGACTTTATTGGTTCTGCACATTGCAATATTTACGCTGCGATTCCGTTTTCATGTCATTTAATCTTTTGCTATATCAAGGTTTTATCATTCCATTTTTCATTCCAAAAAGTTATGATAGATTTATCGGTCAGTACATTGGTCAATTTTTTTATATCTCAACACATAATCATTCAACAGGTAGGAGTCATAAAGAAATAAACATCTCAGCAGTGCAAATATCTCCTAGATAACATTAAGCCAGCCTATCTGAAACAGTAGCAAGAAATTGACTCTTGGCACGAATGAAGGACTCTAGATTTAAAAATTAATTTATTTAATCTAGGTTACAATATAATTGTGCGAACATTACTTTGTCATATGGTAAAATCACATGACATGATACACTTAAACACTACTAAAATGAGCTCATTTAGAGAACTCCCTGGTTACAGAGATAATAGTCACTAAATTCTTAACATATAAGAGTATAAAAATTATTAAACATTGTGAGTGTCAAATTGAATACGGGTTTTTAAAGCATAGGATATGAATGTAGCCAATTTGAACAGCAAATTTAAATAGTTAATTTAATTGTTTCAAAATATTCATTAAAACCTTTCATTGACTTTAGTAATTCTTAACAAAATTTGAAGTACCTATATAACAAATAATAACGTCTGAAGAAAACGGATGTTTTTAAAAATTGTCTGGTTCAATTAATATTCTCATTTTAATTAAAAAAGTTTCAGATCAGAAAAGGAATTTGTGTATTATAATATTTATATTAAAAATATTAAACATGAAAACATTTTAATCCGGAGAAAAGCCAGGTATATCAATTAACAGTTATAATTAAAAAATTTAACAAAGATATTAACTATAAATTAATTAGTCATAAATTAATTATATATTATACCGTATAAAAAGTGAAGGTGAATGTGGTTGATGGGAACTCATAACTTCTAAATAATTCTTGCTGTCAAAAAACGTTCAATATAAAAGTGTTTGTTATAATATGGTGATAATTACCCTAATTGAAATTTTCTTTCTATCTTCAATCTTAACGAAGCTATTGGGAAATGATAAATTGGGGGGGGGGTATTGAATATCGCTTTTCAGCTCATAACTTATAAGCAATTCTAGCAGATAAAAAACTTTTAGTATAAAAGTTGTTTGTTATCATAAGGTGATAATTCGCGTAATTGAAAATTTTTTTCTATTTTTAGTCGTAACAGAGCTATGGAAAGTTGGGGAGGGGATTGAAAATGGCTTTTTAGCTCATAACTTCTGAGAAATTGTGGCTATCAAAAAAGTTTCAATACAAACGTTGTTTGTTGTGATAAGGCAATAATTCACCTAATTTGAATTTTCTTTCTATCTTGAATCGTAAGGGAATTATGGGAATATGAAATTTTCAGTCTCCCACCATTTCCACCCCCTTTGAGATGGTTAGCCCATCTGTGAACTCGGCTGAGATTTTCACCGTCCTTACAACATATCCGTCGCCAGTTAAAATTTAATCAAAATTACTCTAGTTATCGTGTTTACAAAATAACACGGGCCAAAGCGTTATGCATATACTTCTCTACTACTAATAATAAGGAAAAGAACATTTTGCCCTCTGTGCTCATAAGTATTGGAGCTACAAGAATGAAAGAGGGTGAAAGAAACTGCAAATGATGAGAGCTTTCCAACGAGGGGTAACATGCATAGGTTAAAACGCATTTTAAGTTAGGGGGAAAGGGTGGGAAAATTACTTTTCAGCTCATAACTTCTAAGAAATTGTAGCTATCGAAAAAGTTTAAATACAAAAATTGTTCGTTATGATAAGTCAATAATTCGCCTTATTTGAATTTTCTTTCTATTTTCAATTGTAAAGGAATTATTGGAAAATGAAAATTTCCACCCCCACCATTTCCACCCCCTTTGAGCTGGATAGCCCATCTACGAACTCGACCGAGATTTTCACTATCTTTGCAACATATCCCAAGCTGGTTAAATTTACATCAAAATTACTCCAGTTATCGTGTTCACAAGATAACATGGGAAAAAGCGTTATACTTATATATATATATACCTATATACATATATATAAACTTTTTAACGAAGGGTGGTTTTCGGTTCTAGGGGGTCATGATCGGTGAAGAATCGAAGATCGGAAGAGAATGATCGGTGATCTGCAGAAATTTTCCGGAAGTTGTGTCATGAGAACCATTGCAATAGGTAGAGTTCCTATAAGGAATCTACCTAAAAAAAACCCTTGCTGAAAACCTTGTTTTAAGGTGATAATATGAAGTAGCTGTAAAACATTTTATTGAAAACCTTTTTTAATAGCCATCATATTAGAGATAATCAGAATTTAAATTAACACTTTTCTGAAACAATTTAATACCTTATTGTATTTAAATAGACGAAGAGAAAACATTTATGCTAGAAACAATATGAAATAGAAATTATAAAATAATTTATTAATTCAAATTTTGTTTGTAGAGCCCAGAAAATTATATTCATTACATGACTGTCTATAAAGTGAGATGATAAACCTACAAAATCATAAAATTGATGTTTACGGAGGAAACATGCCCAAAGGTATGTACAATGGGGAAATTCAACATTTTTTCTTCTTCTAATTGATTGAAAATGCTTCCAAATGGACAATAACTTCAAAAAAAAAAAAAAAAATATAGGCAGTTATCATTTTTTTTATATTTGCAATTATAGTTTGACTTTCTGATTTTGCAGGAAAACTATCCATTTTGGTGCAAAGCGGGTCTGACAACATATGTGTCGAAACAAGGGAAAGCTTTTGCTCGCTCACTATAGAGATTTTGCTTCATTTCCATATTTTCCGACTATTGCATTAGGTAAAATAATGCCGGAAAGATACAAGTATTGTATTGTTCCTAAATGTATTTATACAACTATAACGACACCCAATGCATAATTTATCTATATTATATCTATTAAAGTTGTATATCATAAAGCACAGTAAAAAATAGCCTTGAATTCGATATCCGTTTTGTTTTGAATATAAATATAAGATGAGTTTTTATTATCAATTTTAAGGCAAATAGTTAAATTTAATTAGTTTTTTCCCCCTTCTATTTTATTACATGGAATTTATATTTTAACCCTTTGCGGGGTGGTGGCACAGGGTTGTCCCACCTTCTTTAAGATTAAAAAACAAACAAACTTGCTCTTGTTGTGTTACTGCTTATATTATTTCCATGGCTATTCAAATGTTTCTTATATATTTTTTTAAACTACAGTACCATTCAAAATTAATTAGAATATCTTAAATATAAGTTTAAATTCAATACTTTTTTTTATGATGAAAATCGTTTTCATTTGTAACGCAAGAAAATAATTCACAGAATTTTTTATGCAAAATAAATAATTTAGATTCAATGAGTCTATTCAAATCAAAATCGGTCTTCAAAAAGTCAATTTACTTATCAATTAAAAAAAGATAGATAAATTTATCTCGCCGCACATCTCGGATTTGTACATGGCAGCCTTTAAATTCATAGATTAGTCGCATTCGGTCGTGTTTGAATATTATAAATTTATATAGGTTCCTTTATATAAGTTATTTTAATGGATTTTATATTAATTACTATTAACTAATATCTTAAAAAATTAATACTTGTACAAAGGAAATAATTTATATTCTTTATAGCAGAGTAAAATAAAACTATATAAAATAAAATTGACTTTTCCAAGGCACACGTGTATTTAAAAAAAAATGCCATACCCGAATTTATTTTGAGCGAACTTCTGAAATAAGTATATTCCCGTTTTTTTCTGTAGGCATACGAAATTTCACAGATCATGCAAAATCACGTTCTTAGCTTTTCATAGTTTCTTGTGCGACAGAAATTACAGCGTCTCCTCGGGATGTGCGAAAGCCCCTCTTCAATTTATCGCTGCCTAACGGGCAGTTTTTGAAAACATACCCATTTTTCCTAAGTCTATTATGTATATTTAGCCAATATACATGAATATAGCTTCGTTCCAGTTACTGAATGTATTCAAGGGAAGGTCCAAGCAGCGTTTTGTGCCCGGTTTCTTTGTCAGAACGGAATAATTACAAACACATGTACTGACAACAAATTTGTGCTTCTTTCCTTGTAATAAACTAAGGATGAGGGAAGGATTTTACAGAAAGAAAGTAGCTTGCTTTTTTCTCAAGCTTTCAAAGAGATCTATAAAAATACTACAGAAGAGCTCATCACATTTGAGTGCTGAATTTGGGAAAATCTATTACATTCGCAGAGATACACATTCTTTCAAGGCATTTGAAAAAAGTGAACTAAGAGATAAATTTTATGCTCTGGATATAACCGAGAAGTTGCAAACAATGATACGAGTTGCGGAAGAGAAGGGCACATGTGATGTCAAAATCTAGTTTGCCAATGAGAGTGCATTTCGGATTGCATCATTGTTTCTGTTATTTCAGCGCATTTTCAACTCTTAAAATTTAAATAAATAAATTTTTGTACAAAATTTTACTTGCATATTTGAAATTAGAATGATTTTTAAATTTTTTTTTTATAAATACAGATTGCTTTCACGCTTTTTAAAAAATGCTGAATTTCCCCATTACGATTACAATGTTACAGTAAGAAGGCTAATTCCTCCTAATCAATTCAAAATAATTGTTTTTAACATTGTTAAGATGAAAGGATTCATCTATATAGTTTCAATATATATATTTTTTAAAATAATGACAACAAAGCAAAAAATAATCAGAAGCAATTACAAATGTAACTTACTTTATGGACTTCACTAAAACCACCTTTACCAAGAAGAGTTAGCAACAGATATCTGTCATTGAGCACAGCATGGTTATTGAACCTAGATACAAATAATTAACAATTACACATATGACACTTTTTATGAATACAAATAATGTAGTTTTAACATAGAGAGAAAATTTTGCTTACCGAGACTGATCTTCATTGTGTATTCGTTTCAATTCCCTAATATGTAAATTTCTTTCCCTTTCAAGTTTTTCCAACTCTACTTGTAAATCTGTATCTTCTTTTTTCAGGGAAGCTTGGCGTAATTTTAAAATTTCTTCATGCTCATAGTACTCTAACCATGTAAGTTTTGAAAGGACACTGAAAGTATAATAAAACTGTTGTGCAAATCATGCAGTTACAGATATAATTTCATACTCCATCTTTATAAATAAAACACTTATGTGGATGCAAAATTGGGCTGAATTTCATAATCACCATTTGGCAACAGCTTGCAACTTTGTTATGTTTACAATTGATTCGGCGAATTTAGTTTGATATGATCTGAGACAACGAAATTTTTCAAAATGAGTTTAAGTCGGGCAGTTTCAATTATAAATCGAAATCATCAAAAAAGAGAACTGTTGAACAACTGAAACTGCTGAATCTTTCTAAGACGATCAAATCGGAATGATCAAAATGGAGTCAAACGTTTTTGTGTATGGAACAAAGTTTCCGATCATTATTTCTGTGGGGAAAAGAAAGCATGTTTGAAATTTTGGTGTCAAAAGCAAGAATTTTAGAAATTTTTAAAAAATTTGAAAAAAGGCTATTTTGTTAATTTTATGAAGGTAAAAGTAAATAATTATTATGGGTTATAATTTTGAGTACTGAATCTGAACACATTTAAAGCCATTTGTCACTTTAAAGTGTCCTTTTTAAGCAAAAAGTTTGTGAAATGAGTTAACTCATCTTTCGAAAACTCAAATTTTCTGACGTTTAAACATATAAATAGCTACCCAGCGAAAAAAGTTATACCTTTCTTGACTAAATAATTATTACAGAGAGTATGCATATTTAGAAGTTTGTTGGAATGAAGTTAGGGCTAATGAAACTGTTGAAAAAACATTCAATTGTGTGTACCAAGAAGTTTTAAGTGCCTGATTTCTGAAAATAATTTTTATTTCTAAACATCTTACAATACATTTTAGCATTGAAATTTCTTTGTAACATTTACATATTTATGGTATAAAGGTAAAATTTTATTTTTATAAACTGATTATTTAGTTTTTAGTAATTGAAAGTTTAGTTTTTTAAAAAAGAATTTAGTTAGAACTTCCTGTTATTCAAATAATTTAAATTTACTTTTAGTAATTAATGTATTTATAATTTCCTATTACTAGCAAGCACACACGACTGTACAGCGAGCGAGCTGGGATCACGTAGTGATTCTTGGGGGTTGACGAGCGGAGCGAGTAGGGGGTGTAACCCCCTAGTTACTTATAATTTCTTTGTGAATATCAAAAATTTATTCCATCGTTTTTACTGCTAATATGTAATGGGAATAGAAATTCTTCAACATATTTTTTAAATATAAAAATTAAAAATATTCATATAAAATATATATTTTGTGTAAACTTCATATTGTCATAAATATATAAACAACTCATACTCTTTTGGAGGATCTGGTTTAGCAAAATCTCCATTTGCTAGAGCAGGTCCGTTATTTGCCCTGCCCTTGGGTTGTGCTGTACTGGGTTTCCGCTTCCCTAGCAATTTTCGTTGTCTTTCTATTTCTTCTCTCTCTGTAGCAATAGCTTCTTGTTTTCTAAAATGAACAAAAGAAATAAATGTTAACATTTTAGTATTTTAAAAACCAGTTTGTTTTTGGAAAGGGCAAAAACTCTACTTGAAATTTAAAGACCTGAATAAATTATCAATTACAGCCATTTAGTATTTTTCAATGAATACTCAGTAATCCTGCACCTAATATTAACATAATTATTTTAACTTTAAGCAGATATTTTTCTTGTTATTATCTCCATTAATAATAAAAGAGAAAGTCTATGTGTGTGTGTCTGTTGGCAGTCTAAAGAACAGACTGTTGAACCAACAGCTACCAAATTTGGTTCAGGTATACTTCGGAGGGTGGGAATGTGCACCTCTGAGCCATTTTTTTAATATTTTTTATTTAAATTTTAATTATTTAAAAATTAAGCCAAATTTCAACGTGTTTGGACCTTTTTGTCAATAAATTATGAAAGAATTATTGCATGAAAATGATTTTCATACCAATTTAAAGTGCAAGCAATTATCTTTCCAATGATATTAGTACGAGTACTGTACGATAATTAATTTAAACTTCACAAGGTTTTTAATTGTCTGAACTGCGGTCAAGGAGACTGTATTTTTGACTGACCGGGGGAAAGACCAAAGGTAGTGAGGAAAGGCAGGGAAGCAAACAGGTTATAAAGGGTAAACAAAAAGTTTGGAGAGGGAATTTCGTAGCTCACTACCGGAAAGTCTTTTTTCCCAAAAATTTTTGGTTTTAATGAATTATTGATGGCAAATGTTGACATCTTCACAAAAATTTCAAATTTTGATGCATTTTAAATGTATCTGGTATGTAAAACACTTTCTGCAAGATTTTATCAAATTTTTAGCATTGATTCTAATTAAATGCCAAACCAAAATTCCGACAAATTCACTTAGAATACACAAATAGAAGGGAACAGACATTAAAAAAACATTACATTAAAAAAAATATTTAAATAGTTTTTTGCTCAGATAAATGTTTTCCGATATCACACCAGGGTGGCCATTTTTACTGTTTCAGTTTCCCTGACTTTTTTCAGAGGTAGCCCATCAACCATAGAAAGAAAATTACCTGCTAAGTATTCATTCAAGTCAGTATGATTTGAATAAAAAAGCAAAATTTTTGGAAAAAGAACATTTATTTAAAACTTTTAAACAATAAACCATAAAATAACTAATGCATCTTTACAATGAACAATTCTACTGTACCGAATTTTCCAGGTTTTTCTGATTAAATATATAAACATAAAAATTCTTTAGGACGATCAAAATCTCAATTAAAATATACATTGCAAAATAAAACATAAAAAGGCAGAGAAAAAAAAGTAAGAAAACGATTTTTTACTGATGTTTATAAATTAAAACACAAAGCATAATATTCTGTCACACGAATGGAATCGAATAGTTTGCAAAGCAAAAGAATAAACTTTTTATTCCAACCAACTTCCTTCAATACAGCTCAAAATGGACAATATATAAAGAAAATAAATAAAATAAAACATCAAAGTCAAAAAAGAGAGAAAAAATAAAATTCGCGAAAATGGGGAAAAAACCTGAATTTACCATTTAAAATTAAATAAAAATCTAATTTGAATTTTTTAAAAAAAAGTAATGTGGCTTTAGCTCCCCTCTTGCGCTAATCCATCACTTTGCTAAATTTGATATCATAGGTCAAAGATCTGGGCGTGCGTAAAGAATAAAAAACCCGAACGTGCATACATAATACTAAACAAAATTGTTCTTTTACATGTATGGGTAACGGCTGTCCCATACTTTGAAATCCCATAATTTATCAAAATGATCAGTAATCATAATGTTTCCTAACACCCAGAGAAAACACACACACACAAAATAAACAAACATAAAAAAATGCTGAAAGACAATATTAGTACTAATTTCAAATACTTCATAATTCAATGAAAAGATCTCCAGAAATAGAAAAACAAACTAATTGTGGTATAACTCCTATTTGATATTAAATCATCATAAAAGCAGGATGCTAACTTGTAGACAGATAAAGAGAAATTACGATCTCGTAAGCTATCTGAATCTCTTGGCCATATAGCCACATCCTGGTTCTTCTTCCATATCCGAGTGTGATTATACTATAGATTTTCATCAAGAAGCATCATCCAATTTAACTACCAAAAGGAACGCGATTGTGTTCACATAGCCCTGTCAACGAAGGCCCAAAATGGGGGTGAAAAAAAATTAACTCATCTAGTTTTGAAAATTGGTACACATGTTCATGAGGGGCTTATTATGAACATACTAAAACTCCCCGTTACTGGAGGGTGAGTTTGCAGCCCCATCTTGGGTTTCATCCCTTCCTTTTTAGTTTTTCCTGAATATCTCGAAAAACATTCAGTTTTCAAATTACAATTGATTAAACAAATTAAAGAGCATAAAATTCCCTACAAACTATACTTTTATTTTTCTTCCAGCTTTAATAGTTTCCCAGATAAGGGGTCTCAAAAGTTGCCGCCATCTTTGATTTCATCTCCCTTTTTCAGTTTCTCTTGAATATCTCGAAATCTATTCAATTTTCAAATTACATGTAATTAGCAAATTAAAGAGCGTAAAATTCCCTACAAACACATGCTTTTATTTTTGTTTTAGATTTAATAGTTTCCGAGATAATGGATTTAAAAATTTGCCGTAATCTTGGATTTTATCCCTTTTAGTTTTTTTATTTTAATATCTCGAAAACTATTTGATTTTCAAATTACATTAAATACAACAAATTAATGATCGTAAAATTCCCAACCAATGCATGCTTTTATTTATTTTCTAGCTTTAATAGTTTCAGTGATATTTAAGAAAAACTAAAAGGGGGGGGGGATAAAATCCAAGACGGTTGCAAATTTTGAAATCCATTATCTCGGAAACTATTAAAGTTAAAACAAAAATAAACGCATGCGTTTGTAGGTAATTTTGCGCTCTTTAATTTGCTGACTGCATGTTATTTAAAAATTGAATAGATTTCGAGATATTCAAGAGAAACTAAAAGAGGGGGATGAAATCCAAGATGGTGAGAACTTTCGAGACCCATTATCTGCGATACTATTAAAGCTGGCAGAAAAATAAAAGTATATATTTGAAAGGAATTTCACGATTTTTAATTTGTTGAATCAATTAAGATTTGAAAATTGAATACTTTTCGAGTTATTCAGAAAAACTAAAAAAAGGGGGAATGAAATCCAAGATGGCGGCAACCTTTGAGATCCATTATCTGGAAAACAATTAAAGCTGGAAGAAAAATATAAGCATGTATTTGTAATAAATTTTACGCTCTTTAATTTGTTAAATCAATTGTAATTTGAAATCTCAATAGTTTGAGATATTCTGGAAAAACTAAATAAGGGGGATGAAATCCAAGATGGCTTACCCCCCAGACCGGGGATTTTTAGTATATTTATCAGAAGATCCTAACGAACATGTGCACCAATTTTCAAAACTATATGATTTAATGTTTTCTTCCAAACCCTTCGTTGACTGGACTAATAGCTGAAATTTCGGTCCCTCGGAAATTTAAATGTAAACACCTCACCCCCTGGCGAGGTGTTTACATGAACACGAATGGCATTCGTTTTTGACCGTCAGTAAATGACTGACTTTCATTGGTTGCCAATGGTGTTTCATTTTATTTATAGAAAAAGATCAGCGAATTGTCGCCTGCAATAAGAATGATCAAAATAAAAAAAAATTCCAGGTTTAGAATAAATTTCTGACTTTTCGCGGTTTTCCAGTCGGGTGGCCACCCTGCACACATTATTATCTTGTAAATAATCTCTAATATTTGCTTGAGTTACAGGATTATTACATTTTTTTATTTCAAATAATACCTTATTTTTATTGAAATATCAGACTTGAAATTACATTAATTGCAATATATTTACTTGAAGTTAAAATGCATTTCAAATTGCCTCAATGATGTTACAAGAAGTTTAAAGCAATACTTGAGAAGTAGCAGTTTATAATTGCATTCATTTAAATTCTGCCAATAGTAGATTTCATTTACCTACTACTTTGAAGTTTCACTTGATGTAACTGAAATTAATCTATCTACTATTTTATTCTGAAAGCATTTGAATTTCATTTTTGAGCTAATTAATCTAAAAATTCAAGAATTTACACATTTCACTTGGTTTATAGTAGTCATTTGTTGAAATTTTCAGTTCTATCTATCATCTTTCCAAGGCTAACATTTTATTATGATCAGAAACTTCAATTGGAAATTACTTCATCGGACAGCATCAAGTCTAAATTATTGATGTAAAATATAAAAATAACTAATTAAAACAACTTGCTAATCTCAAATTTTACCGATATAACTGAATCATTTTAACTAAGTTAGGCAAACCTGCTGATCGCGAAGGTGGCTAGTCTATAATATAAAAGGCCAGAAAAATCAGTGACAGTCATGTGGTTTGGTTTGAACTTGCGCCAAAGAGATTCATACCAGACATTCTGCCTACAAATTAGCACACACACAGAATACTGTTTAGATTCTGTGATGATTTAATATCAAATAGGAGTTATACCAGAATTAATTTATTTTCCTAATATAATCTTTCAGCATTTTTTTGTTTGCTTTTTTTCCTCTGTGGGTTGGGAAACAATGAATTTTTTTTTGCTAAATTATAGGATATATTATTTGACAGTTTTTTTTTAGCCGAGTTAACTCGTTTCTCTTCTGTTTTATTTTACATTGCTTCATGGACCAATCATGCGGAACTTCGATAATATTAAATAGAAGTTATACTGGAAATAATTCATTTCTCCAGTTATCAGAGATTTTTTTTTGTGGAATTATGAATTATGGGTCGTTTACTTTTTTTAAAATTAAATTCATCCAGGTGCAACTCCGTAAGAACAATTCTGTTACCAGTTGGAAGTTAGTGTCAATTGTTTCATCAGTTCTGTTTTTTAAGCTTTTTTTATTTATTTCTTAAGCACTCTGCCATTGTGCATGAGATTTTCTATTACAACTTTCGTTAATAAATCTGTGACAATCAGTTCCAAGATATTGTTGGCAAGCTGAAAACCCATCTTAGTGGGCACAAATCTTCTACTGTCCTACCATCATGAGAAAAACCCTGAAAAGGGTTGCCTCAAGTAGACGAGTCGAAGAAAGGAGGGAAACAGGTATAAAATCAACCACAACATTTGGCAAACTAAGAGCACTTCGTTATGCAAGGAATTCGTTTTTGACCGAAGAACAAAGCGAAATTAGACTTCCGCCAGTTCTATCTGCAACAAATGAAATAAAGCCCTTTCCTTCACCCCCAAAATACAGTGGAATAACTCGCTTTCCATCGCCACCAGCATGTCTGGTGTTTTTCTCGTGGCAGTAGGACAGTAGTCATAAATAGTAAGAAAGAGTTGATTTCAGATTGTTTGTTGCATGCAAATAGCGAGCAAAATACTGAAATAGAGAAAAGACTTAACATGCAAAATTTAATTGATTTCATTTCATTAAAAAGTATTTTTAGTAAATAATAAATATATTTATAGTTTTTGTGTTCCTGACATACTTAATAAGTTCTGTAAATGCATATCCATCAACCCAATTTTCTACAAACGAAGCTCCTTGACGCTGAGTAATGAATTGTCCTAGACGTAACCTATTTTGCATACATTTCTGTCGAGCAGCTTTCTTTTCCATCGTACTCTAAATTATAAAAATACAAAAAATTAAAAATTGTTAGAAGATATATGTAGCAGAACAAAATAGTTAAATAAAATATAAGGTGTGCAACTAATACACTGGAAATATTAGTTTAACATCGTCATTATTAATTCTCTATTTAACTTCCTATCACAATTTAAATAACAATTTTTTTTTTATCTCCAAACAGCAATATTTGATGCACAGCTTAATAGATATAAATATTATGAAAACCATTAACCATACATTTACTGGATTTAATGATTAAAACTTCACCGACTTTCCTACATTCTATGTAGCCAGGAGCCTGTATCTTCAGTATTATGGAAAAACAATTAACATCTTGAAGAAACCTCAAATGAAATTTATCATTACCAGACTTTTATGGCAATACTTAACAAAAAAACAGCAAAATATAACTTTCAAGACCAGTCAAAGAAAATACATGTTCAATATAACAGTAATTGAAGTAAATTAGTTACTAAATATTTATGTAAGTTTTGATAATAAACAGCACTCGCCACTCTCAGAAGTTAAAAAATTATAATTAAAACCTTAAAACAAAGCTTTTACTTATAAAATTTTGCATTTAACATGGCAAGAATAGAATTTAGATCACATTTAACTTGGATGAAAAATTTAGCCAATTTCATAAATCGTATGAAACACAAATAACAGTAAAAGAGCTAAGTAGCAGAGCAAATTCTAAGGAACAAGAATTTTCTTTTTTAGTTAAATTAATTTTACATAATTTATGATTGCTTCTTATTTGAATTTAAAGTTTGCATTCTAACTAACATGTTAAGATTAAGTCTCTAGTTTGATACAAGATTTTAATATTGAACTGAAATCGTATGGCAAAATGTCAGTTATATTTATTAATTTAAAAGCTTCACCTGACAAAAAATGAATAATATTTTTAACACTTCACAAGCAAGTAATGTGAGAAATGAAATTGAAACAGAAGAAGGGAAAAATAGCTTCAAACATGGGAAAAAAGGTAATAAACAATATATTGAAAATACCTTTTCAATCAGTAATTGTTTAGTAACACTTAAACATTTTGCTTGCTGCTCTTTTTGTTTATCAATTATTTTTTGATGAGCATTGACTTGCCTCTTAAATTCATCACCAGCCTATAAAAGAAAATTCACGAGTAATTTTTTTATGTTTTACAAGAATGAAAATATCTACATTAGACACAGTTGATACGGCAATTAAACAGTTATTTTCCATTTTGCAGCTAGCCATATACCATCAATAAAACAAAGCAAACAAACTTCATCTAAAAGATAATACACAATTAAAATTGACTGAAAAGTGGTTGTAAAAGTAACAACAATAACATAGCATACCCTTTGCAATTCATCAATTCTATTGTCTCTTATTTCTAAATCCATAGCAGATTTACTTTCTAGTTCTTTGATTTTGTTGATAGTAAGATCAGTTTGCACAGCACGATGAAACATCTGCGTAGCCCTCTGCATTGGAGCCATTAATTGCGCATAATCTAGACTGCTTCCCATAGTAGCGGAGAGAGGAGATTGTAAAGAAGAAGCCTGAGGAGATGGAGGATACTAAAGAGAAGGGGGATAAAACTTTAAGTATACAAATAGAAGTAACAGGACTATTAATAATAATAATTAAAAAAAAACTCGATTTCCAATCTACAAAAGATATTATAAAGCAAAATCAGATCTTAAGCAGAAGAATTGCAAAAGAATACAACATAAAAATTACACTAGCTCTATTACGCTCTAAAAGTCTAAATGCAAACATGGTATACATTTAAAAATATTCAAAAATAAACAGAAAAGCATTATCCGATACTAATATTGTTTTAAGCACACCAAAGTTTATATACAGGAAATCTGAAACAGTGACTCGCAACATTTTCACCATAGATTTCAATCAAACCTTCAGTATTTTCCTATATAACTTGTATGTTTTTCACATGCTTTAGAGACTATATTTTTTAGAGCAATGGCTGTTCTGCAAATGATACATTCCTATCAAAATATAAGTTGATGATAACTATATAATTTCTTAATGGCTGGAATAATATAAAACCTTTAGACTGACATGCAGTCTCTAATTTCAGTGTTCCCACTCTTATTGAAGGGAAAAAAAAAAAAAAAATCAAGGACTTTTCAAGGATTTTTTTAAGAAAATTCAACAACCATAAAATTACATATTTTAGACATGAAAGTGCTAAATTTTAATCAAATTAATCATTTGATTTATTATTATTGAAATAAAAAAATCTGATATGGGCCTACAATTTTAATGACAAAACTGTGTACCAAATTTTATCCACCTAGATATTTAAATTTTTGAGTTCACATGAACACAGACTTTCCTGGCTTAATGAAATTAAATAACATACTTTTGAAAACAGATATCATTGAAGAGAAAATCGGTTATCGTTATTTAAAACAAAATTCTTACCAAATATATAAGTTGATTTCAAAATACATTAGGATAATTACAGGACTATTTTACATGACAGAAAAATGTCCTCTGTAGCTTTTACTGTATTGCCAAATTAAGCTGTCTTTGAATATACAAAGAGAGAAATGACTCATAATTGACAGCACTCCCAAACAAACACCCTTTTTCTAGTGGTGGAATTCTCAAGACAAAATCAAGTCACAAACTGGTTTTCTCTTCTGTCCTAAAAAATATTGGACAGTTATGTTGCTTATTTTTGAAGGACCTTTCAAGGACCGAATGAAAAATCAAGTACTTTTCCAGAGCCCTGAGTAAAATAATAATAAAAAATCAAGGAGTTTTAAAGAACCGTGGGAACCCTGAATTTAATCTAGTTCTGCATTTAAAATACACCATTCACTAACTTTCAAGAAACAACAATTGCAAATATCTTTTTGAATTGATTCCTTATCTCTACTAATAACAAAGGAGAATGTGTGTGTGTGTTGGCATTCTACAAGGCAGACTGCTGGCTGCACCTTGGGGGCAGTTTTCTGAAATTTTAGTTAGAATTTTGATTAAATGGTGAGAAATTTGTGTTTTTTTTCGATAACTTCCTAAAACATTATAGCACATTATTTTTACACTATCAAAAATTCAAAAAATTATCTTTTCAATGATATCAATTAAGCTGCTGCACGATTTTTATCTCCAATTTTAATAAACTTTTAAAAATATTTTTAGGCAAGATGTATAACAATACATTTCATTGTCACAATGATATTCAAACATTTTTCACTGTTTAAACAAATATTTAATTACGTGTTTCTTCTCCATTGTTGAAAGCTAAGGCAGTACCTTTTAATGGATTATTCTTATTTTTTTTTAAATTTAATAAATTTTTCTATGAAATCTGTAAATAAAATCCTCTGTGATAGTATGCTAGGGCATATAAAAAAACCCTAGCTCCCCAGCTTTTTTCCCATTCTTTTCTGTAATAATAGAGAGTATATAAAGTTTCAGCCCTCTAAAGCACTAAAATTTGAAAAAGCTCTTAAAATGTAAAATTTTTAGAAATTTTCTATGGTTACTAATGTGCTAAAACTGGTTTATATTTGTTCCTTTGGACGTATTTACTACGAACATAAACACAAATAAATATGAACTGTGCCCTTAGCCAGTTATGACTGGGGGGGAGGAAGCATAAAATGATGAAAATTTACACTTATTCTGCTCTGATGATTTTCGGAAACATCATACGACAGTTACTGTATGTTCATAATAACATCTTAAAAGTTTACAATGTTTTTGACAGTTTAACACGTGACATTAAAAAATTAAATGCTCTCAGTAATTGTCCAAACAACTTGTAAAAATTCCAATAACTGTCAAATAATCTCATGTCATCAATTTAACTACATTAAATTTCATGCAAAACTGACTTCTTAAAGTAAGGAGTCTTTTTCGTAATTCCTTCAACAGATTGAAGTAGATTTTGCGTCCGTTATCAATTGACTGAAATCTTCCATTAGTGTACATTCCATCTGCCATTTACTACTTTTAAGTTCTTGATAAAAGTTTTAATTTCTTTGAACTTGAAATCTTATTCTCAGTCCTGAGGATAGTTTTCAACCAGGTTCCATATTGGTTTAACAAATGAAAAGTAAACCATCATTGATAAAGTTTTGTGGTATGATTTAAAACAGGTAAAATGGAGACATCAGTGGGAAGTGATTTTTCATTAGCTTTGTATTTCATTAAGTATGCTGCAATCTTCTTTCTTTCAGAGTCTGACAAATTCTTAGAAAATAAAGAAAATTTTACTACTTCTTCTGCAAATACCAATAAATGTCTACCGAAAGTTAAAAGGCCAGCTCTGTCAACCCCAGGTTCGCATTTCTTTTACATGTTCAGGTACTCCCAAAGCTTCAGATCATTTACAGGAGCATCTGTGGCATTTTGGTCATTCAACCAAACCTTAAAGAAAATCAAATCGTTGAACAAACATATTTTATGCAGTTTTTGGATTTTACTATTGTCAGATTTTAGTTGCTTACCAAAAGTGCACATCTTTGCCAAGTAAAGTATTGTATACATTCACCTGGATTTTTTAAATGCCCCAGGCATTTACCAATAAACTTAACTAGGAGATTTTCTCTCAACACTATAAGGACAATCTCGGCGCAATCCCCGTCACAGACTGCAGAGAACGTGTCACATTCCCTGAACAAGAACTTTCCATGAACAAATTTGTTGAACCAATATGGAGCCTGGTTGAAAAACTATCCCCAGTATTGGGAATAAGATTTCAGGTTCAAAGAAATGAAAACCCTTACTTAGAACCTAAAAGTAGTAAATGACAGATGGAAGATTTCAGTCAATCGATAACCAGAAATGAAGAACAGACTTAAAATCTACTTCAGTCTGTTAAAGAAAATTAAAAAAAAAAAAAACCCTTACTTTAAGAAGTCAGTTTTGCATGGAATTTAATGCAGTTAAATTGATGACATGAGAAAATTTGACAGTTACTGGAATTCTTACAAGTTGTTTGGCTGTGAGTATTTAATTTTTTTAATGTTACGCGTTAAACTGTAAAAAAAATTGTAGATTTTAACTTATCACTGCATTTCATGTTTGCATTCTTTAACATTTTAGTAAATTTTTAAGCTGTTATTATAAACATACTGTAACTGTCGTATGATGTTTCCGAAAAGCAACAGAGCAGAATGAGTGTAAATTTTCATCATTTTATGCTCCCCTCCCCCAAGTTATAACTGGCTAAGGGCACAGTTCATATTTATTTGTGTTTATATTCATAGTAAATACGTCCACAAGAACAGATATAAACCAGTTTTAACACATTAGTAACCATAGAAAATTTCTAAAAATTTTACATTTTAAAAGCCTTTTTCAAATTTTAGGGCTTTACAGGCAAACCCTACTGTTAACACAGAAGGCTGTAACTTTATATACTCTCGATTAGGACCAAAAGGAATGGGGAAAAAACTGGGGAGCAAGGTTTTTTTTAAAAAAAGTTTTTTTTTTGAGACACCCTTTAGTAAGCATATTAGGAAATATATCCACAGTAAGCTGAGCTTAAAAACAATCAACAAGAAAAAAAAAAAAATAAAAGCAATCAAAATTTAAACTTAAAACTAAAACAAAAAATATTTTTATTTATACACAATAATATTTAAAGAGTAAAATTTAGGAAAAAATTGTTTTTTACAGAGTAAAATTTAGGAAAAAATAAATTGAAGACAATGTTTAAGAAGCGTGCAATTGCAGCAGCAAAACAAAAAACAGAGAACAAAAGGAAATCAAGATAATACCAAGATAGCCAAAAATAAATAAAGAAAGAAATAAAAATGAACTCGGAGTTAATCGAATACAAGCAAAAACAAAACAAGGAATCCGTTCTAGTTCACTTTTTCAAGGGCTAAGAACTTTTCGAAATGGATTCAAAATGATATTTGGGAAATTTTTCTGTAAGAAGCTAGCATTACGCCAAACATAGCTTCCCATAGCCAGAAATTCCCAGAGAACAATTGAGAAATGTACATAAAAAGCAAATAATCAAAAAGAGGAAAAAACACAAACATCAAAACGCTAATAAGATGATAAACATATTAGCCATCTAGCTCTATTAATAAGCCTTCAAATATAAAAAACTTACCCTGTGTTCATAATTGCGAGATGAGGAAAAAAAAAAAACCTTTATTTGAACACTAACCCATTGTAATATTCTCCAAGGAGAAGGAGTTTAAGGAAGGACTTCTTAAAATAAGGAGTCTTTTTTCTAATTCCTATAACAGACTGTCGTAGATTTTGAGTCTGTTCTTCATTTTTGGTTATTGATTGACTGAAATCTTCCATCAGTCTACATTCCATCTGCCATTTACCTTCCTTCCAGTAAGCTGAATGATTATGGTTATGTTTTAATTCTCTTTATCAGAACGTTTTAATCCAGCTAACATGCTGGTGGAGTAAAATGCACACAGCATTTTAATGTTGAAATAAAATGCAAATTTTGAATGAGGAAATAGAAATTGAAGTTGCCAATGTGCAATTAGATGTTACATGACATGGATTTGACTTCATTAGGACCATGTAGACAATGAACAGAAGAAGTGCAAGGTTACTAAAAGAAGACAGTTTAAAAGCCCATTATAATTTGAAGTTTGAAATTACTTTGTTAAGGGAACATGACTATCAAATCACGCATAAGAGATTCAAATAAAATTATATTCCCAATGAACAAGAAGGTCGCCAATAACAATAAGCATTTTATATGATCATCATTATTATTAATAGTTAAATATTATAAAAATCACTTGCTTTGAATCTCTTTAATCAAATTGTACTTCTAAGTACATAATTTAATTCAAAATTCCCATGCAAACCCCAAATGGAAACTCTAAAGGAAAAGAGGATGAAGACATTAGATTTTTGCAAAAGCGAATGTCTACTTTCTAGTGTTTAGGGGTTTTTTTTGCTATGGAGGAATTATCTTTGTGGAAGTTTTAGAAGTTGTTTTTATGATAAACTAATAAACAATACAGATGCAGCCATTTTGTACCATTTAATACCTTCCTAGAATAGATTATACAGAAGTGATTGTAAGCGTATTTAATATTATGCCTGACAAAAGCATGACTGCAACATAATTTTTGTATATGAGTGTATGATATCAGATAAGTGGCAACAGTAAGATGTTGCGCTACTTTGAATTTGATTTTAGAAAAGTCTAGAGACGAGACGAGTACGGTATGATTGAACGAAGTTACGTTGCATGCAGTTACGAAGTGTAATGGTTGTGCTTAATAAATGTTTGTTTTGTTTTAAAAGAAGTCTTCTGAATGTCAATCGAGAAGCCAACATGATTACTTCGGGATAACAGAAAGAAGAAAAGTACAGCCAAAAGTCAAATTAACTGGTGTCTAGCAATTTTGTAGGAAGCATTCTCACAGACCTTATTATAAACTCTGCACTTAATAACTTTATAACATTTATTATGGTTTGCTTGACATCTTTAATTTTCAACAAAATTTACAATGAAAACAGATACTACATCTTAAAAAATAATTAATTTAAAGGATAAAGAATATTTTAAATTGATACAATGAATCAACTTTCTGCTGTTGCTGTTCTTGGGTCTTTTTTATTGTACAAAGTGATCTGGAAGAGCAAAGAGATAAATGAAGGGAACCCCCACCCAGAATACATAGTTGGCCCCATATAAAACAGTTGCTAGGTTCGTAAAAGTTTCCCATCATGCTGATCCATGTCGGCGTTCTTACTGATTTTTTAAAATTAAAAATCAAGGAGTATTTAAGGAGTTTTCAAGGAGTACTTTCAAAATTTTCAAGGAGTCAATATTTATGCATGAAAATGGGTTCCCTTTTTAAAGTACACAAAAATTATATTAAGAGTATTTAAAACATTGCTAATAACTCAAATAAATGTGGTTATATTTATTTCTTTTGTAAGCTGATTTATTCAAGAAATGTTAAATCTATTATTGCCATGCCAAATCTATTTGTATGAAAATAGTTTGGTGCCACTTAGACGCACAATTTTTACTTTCTCGTATACAAAATATAAAAAGAGAAAGTATTGTAATTGTCAAAAACTCGAGATTTTGACGAATCTCCACGTTTTAGACCTCCTTGAGTCCAAAAAATACAATTTTGGAATTATGCCTGTCTGTGAACATGATAACTCGAAAACTATTAGAGCTACGGGGATGAAATTTGGTATGTGATTTTGACACATCATTTGTATGCTTCTATCAAATTTTGGACAAAACCCGTCTACGGGAAGTCTGTCTGGCCACTTTCATGTGAATACTATAACTCAAAAACTTGAATAGCTACATAGATAAAATCTGGTACACAGTTTAATCATCAGGAATGTAGGTCCATATAAAAGTTTGGGCCAAATCCGTCGAAGGGCTGACTGTCTGTTGGTCTGTATAATCGCAAATTTGTGAACACAATAACTCTTTAAGATAATAACTTAGATATATGAAATTTGGTATGTGGCATTCTAACCTTAATTGTAGATTTGTATCCAATTTTCGTTTTAATCCGTTAAAAAAAAAAAAGTGCTCAAATTGCACATTGCGACTATGTGTTAGCGAGCGTTTCGTTTATTTTACTCAAATTAGTATGGTTGGCTTTTGACCTTGACGGTCTATGAAGGTATTTGTAGCGAGTCGCAAACATGTGCTTCAGAAATTATGACAACCCCTTAAAACGAAACTTCATTCTAACATTCTCCAGATGGACGCCTGTGATTAACCAGAGGCATGGTCAAATCTTGTGTGATATCTGTAGTAAGATTTTGTACTCAAAAACGTTAAATAAAGTTGTGGTACCTCAGCACACATAAAAATTGCAAACATACACATTTTTTTTTTTTTTTGCAAAATATTAAGTTTTTGGGAATCTATAAATTGTATATGTTTCATTGTAAATCACCATTCATAGTTTTTCTCAAAATAACCAGGCCTTGGGTAAATACCCCCAAGATAATTACCTACCCACTGGGTGTTTACCCACCACACATTACTGGTTGTATGCAAGAAAGTTTCGTGGAGGCCATTCCCGCTGCTTTATAAAATTATACAACTACCCCAAAAGTTCAAATAGTTTATTACGTATCATCTTTTACAATGTTTTAAATAAAAAACCATTAATTTTGTTTTGAATTTAAATTCTTAAATAATTTCCATGCCTCACTGTGAACCTTATGTAGTGCACAATGATCCAGTATTTAAAAAATAGAGGTACAAAGAGAGACATGGATTTAGATATTAGAAACTTTTAAAATAATAAAAAATTACAATTGCTTATAAAATAGTATATGAAGAAAATAAAATTTCTTGATTATTAAAACTAATTTAGCTAAAATTGATTAATATTGTCTATTAACTCCACCATCACAATATATATACTTTAGAACAAACCATATGTTACAATTTAAAGAAATACAGTTAATTTTTCGAAATAATCCAAGAGAAATAACATTCTCCATTTGCACTCTTCTATTGTTTTGGTTATTACTGACTGGCACTTAAAACCAATTATTAAACTTTGGATACTGCTAGGAGATGAACATCAAATCGCGGGATGAGCAATGCAAAATAATGGTAATGGATACGGCGGCAATTTAGAAACCTTTTTATCGGTGAAACGTAGTACATATTTAATAAAAAAAAACGTTAAAAATTAAAAATCAAGGAGTTTACAAGGAGTAAAACCCAAATTCAAGGAGCATCCATAGTGCTTGAAAATGAAAATCGTTTTCAAGGAGCGTACAAACCCTGCATGTTATGGGGGGAAAAAAAGAACTAATAGGAAAAAGGAGATTAAGCTTTCAAAAATTAAAAAAAAATATATTCTACAACACTTTATATAAACAAGAGAAGCATCTTTATAAAAACAATTTTCACCAAAAGTATTACATTTCATATGTATTAATTAATGTTGTCTTCATCATCACCATGCATGATTAACTAAGGGCACTCTCTTTTTGGCATAAAACTTCATTCTATGAACTTCAGAACTCTTTTACTTTTATTCAATACTTTTTCTTCAAAAATGTTATTTTAGACTGCTTGCTTTCAGGCAAAAGTATTTTAACAATATAGCATTGAGCATAAAAATAACATACCAAGTACTTTTTAAAATTATATTTTGTAATTTAAAATTATATATATTATATAAGTATATATATTATTATATATATACAAGGCTTTCCCTGATTTCAGCTCACATATTTTTGGTTTTAAGAGTGCTTGCTAGGTTTCGTATAGTTCTGGGATGCTTCAAGGAGACACTTTTTTCTATGTTAAGTTTTAATATACTCCACGTTGTTCAGGGATTTTCTATAATTCTCAAGTCATATTAGAGTGAAACAGTGTGCTAAGGATATTGTGTTGTTTGAGGGGCCTTCTCAATTTTTGAACTGTTTTAGAGCAAAAGAGCATTGTAGAAGCCTACAGTTATATGAGGAGTATACCTGTATATAACAACCTCCAAAATTAAACAGGCGAGATGAAGGACAATGAAATAATGATTGAAAATGGTTAGTTTATTAATAAAACATTTTATAGCACTTCATACTTATGACATCTATCCAACAACTTAATGCTGAAGCAGAATTATAAATGATAAGCAATTTCTGACAAAAAACAACAAAAATCAAATTTTCACGAAAAGTATAAGGAAAAAAAATCCTTTAACATGGTTTTACATTATATATAATTAATATAATAGGCAGAAATGGGCATTATACTTGTCTCCTACACTATATACCCAAAAGCATCCTGACACTTTCAGATTTTCACATTTTTTAGAATTTCTCTGGAAAGGTTTAACTGACTGCCTTTAAACTTCGGGAATGTGAAGTACTGTAACTCACATTTTATATTGAAGATTCGGTCCTGAGGGCAATTAGGGGACTGTCTATAAACTGATTAAGACAAAAACTTTGGCCCATCCCGCTTCACAGAATACTGATAATAAGATGAAACTTTCAGAAATGGTTATGTTTAATGTGCATAATATTTACAGGAATTTTCATAAACTCAGCACAAATATTTGGGAAGATATAAAGAGTTTCTTTAAAAATTTAAAATTTTCCCCCGGCTGTTTTTTGCTTATAACATGCAGAGTTTTCTGTTTTATTGTGCTAAACTTACAGAAAAAATGACAATATGTTAGAGAAGCATTTTGTAAAAATGTGTTGAATATTACAGGAAATGTGAGCATTTTTAGTAAAAATATTTTACTGTGCATGCGCGAAACAAAGCGTAATTTTTCTTTCACAACTTTGAAGCAAGATATATACAGGGATGAGATTGGCAAAAAAGCAAAGAGACTGAAATCATACGCGAGCAAAAAATCTGTACCATAATTTATACGCGAAAGAAGTAAAACATCAAAACATGCAACATGATGAAAATATTACACTATAATAATTAATAACTTAATTATTTATAATTCAGTACGTATAAATAAGAAAAATATTAAATTATTATTAAATCATTCACATTAAAAGTTAAACAAGTTTAACACATCATCAGGGGCATCTTCAAATACAAAATTAGACATTAAAACATTTACCACATGTACATCACAGAGATGCAACATTCACCCAACAGAAGTCTGAGAAGAATTATATTTAATAGCCTTTTGATAAGTTAGCTCAAAAAATTAAAAAAAAAAAATAAATAAAAATAAGAACAAATAATTTCTTTTGCTTCATGCAATGGTGTAAAGCTCTTTATAAATTATAATAATGTATCATATACTGAATTCTGTTTTATTTCTTATTTTTATACTTTTTTGCAAAAGTAACAGCACAATGATTTTGCACCTTATAAACTGAGAGGGGTCGAGAAATTGTAAACGGAATTTTGAGAGAAAAAAAAATTTTTTTAATGGAATTTCTCAAATAAGAAAAAAAAAAGCGGAAATTCGAGAAAAAGCGGAAGAATCTCATCCCTGTATATAGAGCAACTTATATGTATAAAAAATCAGTTCAATATCATTAGTATTCAAAAAGATATCAGCATTACAACGAGCAAAATTTTAGCTCCTGTCAAAGAGAAGCTAAAAGATGAGGGGTTGTACATAAATTGATATTTTTTAAACTTACATCTTTGAATAGTTATATTGAATTGTATAGTGGTTAGAATTTGCCGAAAACCCATGAACACTTGTAATATTTTTAACGAATAAAAAATATATTTGTAGAATTATTAAAATATTTTAAGAAAAGAAATTAATTAGATAAAAAAATTGTTTGGCCATAAGAGAAATATATTTAAAAATATCGTTTGGCCATAAAAGAAATATATTTAAAAATATCGTTTGACCGTAAAAATGTAACAATATGCAACTTGTTAATAATTATGTAAATAATATAATTATAGTAACAAAATTTTTGTTATTTACAGTGAATAATTAGCTGGAATTTAAATTATGCACATAAATGATAAGTGTTCATGGGTATTCAGCAAATTTTAACCACTATACAATTCAATATAACTATTCAAAGAAGTAAGTTTAAAAAATATCAATTTGTGTACAACCTCTCATCTTTTAGCTTCTCTTCGACAGGAGCTAAAATTCTGCTCGTTGTAATGATGATATCTTTCTGAATACTAATGATATTGAACTGAATTTTTTAAATAAGTTGCCCTGTATATGTGGCTTTAAAGGTGTGAAAAAAAAAAATTATGCTATGTTTTGTGCATGCACAGTAAAACATTATTTACTAAAAATGCTAACATTTCCTGTAATATTCAAAAACTCTTTTCCAAATTTTTACAAAATGCTTCTCTAACATATTGTCACTTTTCCTGTACGTTTGGTATAATATAACAGGAAACTCTGCATGCCATAAGCAAAAAACAGGCGGGAAAATTTGGGCTTTTTTAAAAAAAACCTTCATATCTTCCCAAATATTTCTGCTCAGTTTACGAAAATTCCTGTAAATATTATATACATCAAACATAACCATTTCTGAAAGTTTCATTTTGTTATAAGTATTCTGTGAAGCGGAATGGGCCAAAACAGTTTTTGTCTTCATCAGTTTGTAGACTGTCTCCTAATTGCCCTCAAAACCAAATCTTCAATGTAAAATATGTGTTACAATCTATTCTCGACATGGTTGAAGTTTAAACCTTTCTGGAGAAATTCTAAAAAAATGCGAAAATCTGAAAGTGTCCGGATACTTTTGGGCATATAGTATATATTCTGATTAATAAAAAAGTGCGATGCTATTATTATGTCACCATAAAATAAGAATAATATTAAATCCACTCAACAGAGAAATATATTCCAATGTAATTGAATATTTAAAATATTTTACCTTAAAATATTCATTTATTTTCTTAGAAGGTTCAGCTCTTGTGGTCTTCCCAGAATAAACAATGTCTACAAAATGACAATGAATTAATTGCATTCTGTAGATTTTAACTGCTTTTAATAGTATTCTGACATAAAAGCATTTATAAATAAGTTGTGAAATAAAATAAATTTGGCACTCTCAAAAGGAATTGTAAATGAAATTACATTCCATTATCACAATTAAACTTAATATACAGCAATTAAATTATACAACGACTTACCAGATGAGGAAGAGTCATCTTTTCTTTTCCGTTTTCTTTCTGTACTCTGTTGTCTAAGTGGTGTATATTTATCAGGTGACTAAAAAACAAAGATAAATATAAAATATTAATAAATATCAACACAATTCTTTATACAAATGTTCACAAATCTATACAGAATAGTATTGTTTATGAAAATATTAACTGGTAAAATAAATAATTAAACAAAATAATGCATCACAAACTTCAAAGTATATTTTTTAAACCAGATAAGAGTTTAAAAAATACGAGAAAGTAATAAGAAAATTTAATAAAAAGGAGAAATATTTGAAGTACAAAAAAATTATTTATGTAGAGAATAATCATGCTGTATGTTCATGGTGAGGGAAAATAATTTTTGCATATGCTTCATGATGTTCAAGTGAAGCAGAATTTTAAAATTTCAAATATAACAGCTGCATATTACATTTATTCCCTTCTTAAACATCATAAAATTATTTATAAACATCTGTGACATGTATATGAAATGATAGAAGGAACCTCAGACAAAAATAAACCTGAATTCTTTCCATCATTGATGGTACATAAAACTAAATCTTTTTATATATAAAAGGCAAATACCATGACTCACTCATCACGAAACCTCCCAAACCACTGGGACTAGAAACTTGAAATTTGGCAGGCAATTGCTCCTCGGGGAGTAGGTGTTCACTAAGAAAGGATTTTTCGAAATTTTAATTACAATTTAAATCATTTAAAGATTACTTTAAATTTTAATGTTTTCCTGGAATAACTTCGGACCCTATTATCGGAAAAACATCATCTTGCAGATAAAAAAAAAATCAGCTTTTTAATGACACCGATCTTATTTCCATGTGACATTTAGTTCAATTTTAATTAATGTTTCAAAACATGAATTGTAACAATGTTTTTATCATTGTAATAAAATTCAAACCATCCCATTATTTCAGCAAGTCTTTTATTCACGCGCTTTTGCAATTGTTACGGTTGTGATAGTATAAATTGTTTTCTTGGGAGATTAACTCCACAGCAGAAATTTCACTTTAGTATTCATTGCATTCCCAAAATATTTTCTTACACCTGCTTCAAAGTAATATTTTTTTAAAGCGTGGCAACAGATATTCAATTTCAGGTTTGTTTGTTTTTATTGCGTGTGAGGTAGACTGAAATGATTTTCGCCCTTCTTCAAGCATTTAATCTCATGCTTTCCTGCCATTTTAAAGTTATGAGGCATGAAAACGCTTTCAAATTTTTGTATATTGCATAATAGGTAATTTTTTATTAAAAATTTAGTGAGGCTTAAGAGTACAGTACTGCCGCCAAACTTGAATTTCCCAAAGTGATAACTCATCAAATTTGATATTAGAAACTAGAAATTACAAAAAGGCAATAGTGTTTGGGAAAACGAACTAATTTTTGAATTTTATTGTCTACCTCCTATCCTCCCAGGTCTTTTAGATGTCTATAAATTTTTTGCCGCCTCACTTTTTGTACCCATTGGTTCACAAGGGCATCCAGCATGTTTGGCTTTCACGACCATAGGCAGTGTTAATCATTCTATTGATGAGTGATAGATGAATTGAGTGAAAGTTATTTGAAACACAGTTTGTAAGTTTCGTTAGCTGCGATGCATCATACAGAATTGTATCACTGGCATTTTAAAATTTATGTCCTTAAATATTATACTATCTGTCAAATACAATAAAATATTCAGTTTTTTGTTCATCTTTCCCGAGTTATCGCGGCTGAAACTGTGATGGGTAATACTATAATTAATATAAAATACAAAAATAAAAACTAATTTAAACGGGTGAACCAGCTGGTCACCGAAGGCGGCTGGGAATGAATAAAATAAATTGAAAATATGAATTTTTACACTAACATTTTCTAAATACAATTAAAACATCCAAAATTATATAAAAGAAATTTTATCATGGATTTATTCATTATATATTAGAGCAGGCCGAAAAAACCTTTTTTATATTATCGATGATGGGTAGTGTGGAAAAGGTGCCATTGGTGACACATAAAGAATTTGAAGTTTGTAGGACAATTTCTTGATTTGCAGCAAATGCGTAGAAATTTCGGCCAAATACAGTTTCTTGATGTTTTTAACAAAATAAGAATTTTTTTTTTCTATTTTCGATGATGGGTAGTGCAAAAAAGGTGCCATTGGTGGTACTAAGTTCACATAAAAAATTTGAAGTGTGTAGGATAATTCTTTCATTTGCTGCAAATGTGTAGAAATGTCAGCAAAATTCTGTTTTTTCACGTTTTTAACAAATTTTGTCAAAATGTTCAAATCACTTTATTTTACCTGTAATAATTATATAGTGTGTCAAATGTTCTGCATTTTCATTTTTTTAGATGCATTAGCTTTTTATTATTATTAAATTCTTGCTTCCTTGCATATAAATGGGAAAAGTATTTTGTTTCAATATAGCGCAATGTCTTTTTCTTACCTCATTTCTTTGTTTACAGTGATGCGCCATTATATTGGCGAAGCATAGGCGACTACAATTCTGTAAACGATGGGGCGGGAGGGGGTATGCTAAAGTTTCAGGATGAAACAAATTCGATGAGATAGCGTGCACACAGTAGAAGAGGGGGAAAGGCAATGTTTCATTTTTTTCATCCAGTTTGAAGGCAACATTACTTCAGTGTGGTCATGAAATATTTGTCTTGTGCGAAATAGTACTTTTGTTTCATTTTTAACTTTCTATTATTGTGTTTTGCGCACCTTTAGGAAGGCGATTTTACCAATGGCTAGAGTCGAGGCCCATAAGACACACAGTAGAGTAAATATTAACTTGTTTGAAGCACCATGCGAATTAAAAGAGATGCAGTTGCCAACTTATGCTGAGATCATGCGCCACTACTACTGGGGGCGAAATGAAAATCGTGATGTTTATCTTCAACCAGTCGATGATCTTGTTAAGATGGTCAGGGAAAAAGTTATGGCAATATGGATAAAGGCATCCATACCTGCAATTTCCAAACGAACCGTTAACGGAAAAATGAAAGACTATTACAAAAAGTGTCGATCGATGGAGAACTCAATGCACCATAAGTGCATAAAAGATAAGAAGAACCGCAAAAATTTTATACAAAACACTGAATCCTCTCTCTTTAACATTTCAGCTTGTAAATGTAAAGATTTGGACTATCGTACCTGTGACAAGAGCCGCGAAGTTCCAAAACGAGAGGTTACGTTCCTGCACGATCAAAGAACTGTTCAAAAAATGTGTATCAGGAACGTTAACAAGCAAAACCCTTACAAAAACAGTAGCTAGGAAAATGAAAAGGGCTGCACGTTGAAGTACTTTTATGCCTGGTCCCTCAATGTGTGGCATTCAGTCTACTATACTATTGACATCTTCAGAAGATTCATTATGTGACCACTTTGAAGAATCCGATGGAACAAAGTAGAATTTGAAAGGACATCAACTCCAGACACTTGCAAACGCATTTCCCTTTCTCATACAGCATTTGCTGCATTTAGAACTGGTGTATCAGAGACCTATGTGCTGTTAATTGCTTCAGCCGTGCTGCAAGACGCAGGACTTGTCAAGGAAGAAGATAAGAATCTTGTCATTGATAAGAATAAGATCCCCAGAGAGAGAGAGAGAGAGAGAGAGAGAAAAAAAAAAAAACTAGTGGAAAAAAAAAATACAGGAGGAAGAAAATCTAGATGGACTAAAAATTAAAAGTGTATTCTTTGATGGAAGAAGAGATAAAACGTTATTCACTGAAAAAAAAAATGGCAAGAGACATCATCGACAGAAAGACGAAGAATATATCACTCTGTTGTCTGAACATGGTTCTCAATATTTGGGACATTTGACATCTCGTTCTGGTCATGCTGAAGAAATAGCTGCATCATTGATTGAATTTTTTAGTAAGAACAAAGTTAATATTTCTGAACTAATAGCAGTCGGGTGCGATGGCACTCCCGTTAACACAGGAAAAAAACAAAGGTGTCATTACCTGTCTTGAAAAAAAAATTAAGAGCTGTACAAAATTTTCTAATATCTCATATTTTAAACTTTAATGGTAATAAATAACTAATTTATAACACACAAAGCATCTAAAAAATAAAAATGCACATCATTTGACAAACTATATAATTATTACAGGTAAATGCGGTTAAATACAGTTTAACATTTTGACAAAATTTGTTAAAAACCTTTAAAAAACAACAGAATTTTGCTGCAATTTCTACGCATTTGCGGCAAATGAAGAAATTATCCTACACACTTTAAACTTTTTATGTGAACTTAGTACAACCTTTTCCTGCACTACTCATCAATAAACATAGAGAAAATTTTTTTTTTACAAATTTTGTTAAAAATATCAAAAAACAGCATTTGACCGAAATTTCTATGCATTTGCGGCAAATCAAGAAATTGGCCTACAAACTTCAAATTTTTTATGTGCACTTCGTGCCACCAATGGCACCTTTTCCGCACTACCCATCATAGAAAATATAAAAAAAGTTTTTTTCGACACACCCTATTATATATTCTTACAGATATGCTGCCTTTTAAATTACAGTTACTGTTAATTCAGAACTCAGACATCTTTCTTTAGTTGAAGTGTAAGAAAATATGAACTATAGATTTTTCTTTGGTATACCAACAACACAACTCAACTTTCAACAATTTTTACAACAGACACAATTTCTTTATAATTTTTTACACTCTATACTTTTATGTTATATTGGAATTTGTTTCCATAAAATGAAAAATTCTTTAAGAGTTCATAAATAACTGTGTAATACTTAAAAATAATGATTACTAATCAAGCAATAATAATAATTTTCATATAATGTGACTTAAAAGCCACATCTATAAAATTAAGTATTAATTGCAACACATTAATAGATATTCCATTTTAACAGTATCAGTTCAGAATTAGTTAAAAGTCACCAATTGAAAAATATATGTAAAAATGTAGTTTATACCAACATAAGATGGGCTAATTGTAAATTCCATGTTAGTTTCGGTACTTATAGGGCATCGAGAATAGGCAGACATGTACCCACCGCAGTATAGTTAGTGTCATTAGAGATTTCAAGCTGGTCAAATCACTGTGGTAAAAATGAATGCTATAAATACTTTTTTTTGCATGCTTTTATGTTTTAATAAGTCAGAGTTTTAATTGTGCCTTTCTCCATGACTAGGATTCTGAATATTCATGAATGAATGAGTGCCGATGAACAGTGTGAAGCGATAGACAATGCCTCTAGCCTGTAAACAATGCCACAGTTGAGCTTTTAGAATAGCCAAGTTAACTTAGTTATGTTAAAATGGCTCAGTTATGTTAATTTCTTTTAATGCACTTTTCCCATTAAGATAGGCCTTGATAATTAGCTTGTTGGTTATGTAACTTCGCTTTTTATTCTGAATTACAGTACCATGTTTTTAATTTAGGAATATTAACTTTAATACATGGTACAGGTTATTTTACATGAATATCATTTCCTCTTTGCATATTATAGGACATTTTGACTTATTTGACATTGGAAACCTGTTCATGATGGATAATCGGGATCCCACTGCAATGTTTAAAAAATTATAGAAAAGTTTCAACTAGCTCTGAAAGTTTCCAGGAACAGAAAGATTTTAAGGTACTGAGAGTTTTAGAGTTTTGAAAGAATCCTTTACGAGAAGAAAAAAAAAAAAATTACAAAAAATGCCTTATTATTAATAAATATGAAATTAAATCCGAAAAGAACTTCTGGAATATCCCCCCAAACTTGCAAATTTTTATTACTTGTAATATTTGATGTAACCAAAGCATATAATCAGATTCAGCACATGTCTATAGAAAGCTAGTTAACTAAAATATTCTATATAGTTGTAAAGTAATTAGACGATATGACATTTATAAAATAATAAAGAGCATTTTGAAAGAATCTTAATGATAACAGATTACAAGAAGTCCTAAAAATGTACTTATTTTCATTATATAATAAGCTTCAAATTAATTTCAAGAATAAGATTATAACAAAAAAGTGAAGACAAAATGAAATATACATAAATATTTATAAGAAAAAGTTTCCTCTAAAACCATTTCTCAATATTTACATTCATGCACAAAGAAATGTCCAGATATTCAGAAAACAAAGAAAGGAAAAACAAATTTTCTGTATGCGAAACAAAATGATGATAGAGAAAATGCTATATCGTAGCATTACCAAAGCTTTTTAAGCCAGTATCCAATCAAAAGCTTATTAGGAAATATTTATTATCAGGTGAAGAAAATAACAAAAACTGGTTAAAAAACCAACTTCAAATATTAAGCTTTAATGATTTGACATCTTTTATAAATATTCAGTCAAAACTTCATGACCTACATTGCCATTTCTTGACTTTTTGAGGGCTTTTGTGACTTTAGAGACCTCGTAGGGACCCTGTAAAATATAAGCTTTATTGTCCTAAAATATTACAAATTCAAAAGACTATTAAAGCAATTAAAAAATGCCAGTGACAGAAAAATATTTGATAAAGGATTGAAGATTCCACTTTTCTTTATACCTGAAAAAATTACTAAATTTCAAGAATACAGAAGAATTATATGGAATTTCATAAGCTCTTAAAAATATAAACTGCAGAATAATACACTTTACTAGTTTTATTCATTCATTATGTTACGAAATCACTTCTATAAACTATAAATTTGAGAATTTTTTAAAAAGATTAAACATATGGCACAGTTTTATTGAGGTCACACATTAAAATTCTAAAACATCAAAAATCTAACACAGATTAATATGAAGCTAATTTATGAATAAAATTATTCACTTTTAAACTTAGTTTAGACTTACACAAAAAATTACTTTTTTTGGATTTTAATAAAATATACATTTTAATTTTATTAACACATTGACTGCTGATTCTGCACTAGAGCAGGATGAGCTGTCATTGCCAAGGAGCCAGTCATGTGTTGGCACGGGAAACGTTATGTTTCAATATTTATTCTCCGGTTATGTTTTGGGTATATTTACAGGTAATGGTGTGGAATGAAGGTTATAAACTAGTTGTAAATGTATGTGGTTTTGAATTTTTACTTATTTAAACAAACTTATAACCCGAGTTGTTTATTTCTTATAGTAAGTTAGTTGGCATATGGGTATAACCTACTCCTATGTCATGGCATTAACTATCAACATGACTTCACACACGACTGGCAGTTAATGAGTTAAAATCATCAAAAATAGGCAAACCAATAGTAATAGTTACATATATACACATGTATAATTTACAAGATGTAAGTGGCATAAATATTAGCACAAATACAGCATAAAAAAAACTTTTTTTGTAAGACATAATTTTTTTTTAAAGTTTTCCCATAAACACAGATAATATAAAACGCCCATAAACTAATTTTTTTTTGAACCCTCAAATTTAAAACATTACACATCTTATGCAAATTACATTAAAGCATGTCTTTCCTGTAGTGCATAGATGGTAGATGCAGTACAAAATGTGACATCATTATTTATGTCACTTCAAATTTTTTCATCAGAAAACACAGATTATATATTAAAAAAAACTCACTTGTAAAGTATAATAGTCTAACACTAAATCTCTCACATTTAGTTATTCATTATGCGAAGCAATTCACTAATTCATTAACTATTAAATGAATTCTTCATTAAATTATATTACATTCAGTAATATTTTTGACGGTAAAAAAACAATATAAAATCTAAAAATAAAGTTACTTTGGAAGTGAAACTTCATTTTATTTAGTTCATGAACAATGCATAAATAAACTGTATAAAAATTAAAAACTTAATAATTATAATTTTTCAGGAAATTAATTATAAATATCTGAATAAACATAAAAAAAACCATTAAAATAAACCATAAATTGATTATTGTTAGAAAATTCATTGAAGTTTTATTGTATGCAATTATAAACTAAGTACATCATTAATAAGTATATCCTAATCAAGTATATCACTGCATGAACATTATGGATGATAAACAAATTTCTGTACATCTGACATAATTGACTTATTCTTAGTCCAGTGAAGGAAGGCCAAAAATCGACGAATAGAAAAAAAAAATAGTGTAGTTTCAAAATTTGGCATAGTTGTTGGGGGTAGTGTCCTAAACGATATACTAAAAGTCCCACCGGTGGGAGGGGCTGCAAGGGGGTTAAAGGGAGGCGTTTTCAGTTTTTCTTAAATATATAGAAAACTATAGGTTCTATCAAAAAGCACTAATTACAAAATTAAACTACATGAAATTTCCTACAAAAACAGTCCTACTTTGTTTTTGTAGCATCAATAGTTTAGAAGAAACAGGGGGATTTAAAAGTTAATATGTCTAAAATTCCTTCTTGTAATGGTAAAATCGATTAAACGTGATGAATCAACAAACCTCATAATAACCTCATGCCTATATAATAATTATGCAAGGGTAGTATTGCATGTGTTGGAGTGGCGGGACAAACCCATTTGATGAACAATTATGTTCCCTTCCTTCCCTCACATCTGTTCCCCTTCACAAGTTTCCTTCTACTCATAGTCCAGCCAACAAATTGTAAATTTTAAAAAAAGGGATAGTTTTGAAATTCGGCATAATTGTTGGGGAGAGTTCCCTAACTGACATACTAAAAGTCCCCGCTGGTGGAGAGTGCTCAAAATAGAGTTGAAAATGTTAGTTTTATTTTTATGAAAGTTTATGTTTCAAAATAGCGGCTATCTATTACAATATATTTATAATATATTATATCTTTCTATAACATAATGTTATATATACACATACATAAAAATATGCATAACCCATTTTTACACTTGCTCGTAATTAAATTTCTCCATGTTTTTCTAGTATATGATCAAGTTTGAACGCACCCTCTTCTAGAGGTGCACCTTTGATACAGGTACCATTAAAGGTGCCAAAAACAGAAACACATTGCTAAACGTGTGTTGCTCCGCCGCTCCTTTGGTTGGAGGATATGAGGGAAGGTCAGCTCTGATCTTGGTTGATGATTTGAGAAACGCTGCATATCTGTGGTTATTCAACTTATGTTCATCAGCAACGGCTTTATAATAGGAACATTTTCTCACCAGCTTGCGAGATGTCATCTGGTGTTGATGAGGGGTTATAAAAGATGTCAGCAATGTTTTTATCTGGTTTAGTTGATTTCTGAACAATGCAACTATAGTGCTTTGCTCTTTCTATAAATATCTGGTGTAATGCAGCAGCCGCAGAATGCATGGAGAACAATTTTATTTCTGTGCAATAATTCCTTCAAATATTATTAATTTTTTAAAAACTTAATCAATGATTGATTACTTGCAGACGATTTTCAAATAAAGCATTTTTATAGATACTTCGTTGCTACGCAATGGTGAGAATTTGAACTGATTTCTTTTTATTTCTCTAAATACATTATACAAGAAGTGAAAGATCACTGTCAACTTTTAAAGGCCCAAAAGTTTATTAAAACTTTAGTTAATCAAAAATTAGGCACGATTTTGTGTTTTTCCATGACATATTTTGAAAGTGTTATATTACGATAACTATTTTTTAAAACTATATTAAAGTTTAAATAGTAGCTTTTCAGAGACAAATTCAAATTGTTGCTCTCATTTCAATAATAATAATAATAATAAAATCAATTGTGTATAAAATTCCCAATTTGTAGTAGTTTTTTTTAAAATTATTGTTAAAGAACGAGAATATGTATGAAGAGCTGTTGCTAGAACATATAAACAAAATTCTGGAAGAATACTAATGAAAAGTTTAAAAGTAGAGGAGTCATAATTTATATCAGGAAAACTATTGATCTGGTTTATTTTAACGCTTTTTTTCTTAATGATAATTTAACTATTTAACTGTCCCAAAACATTTAACAAAATCTTTCTTCTTCTTCACTATTTATGAATGAAATTTGAAATAAAAGCATTTCAGACGACAAAGGAATTTTGCTCATTATAATTTTCTATACAAAAATAGTTTTTTCATTAAAAATATTAGACATAAAAGTATTTTAATCCCGAGCAAGTCCGGGCATAACAGCTAGTACATATATAAAATAAGAATAAACTTATTTGCTGGCATTGTATCAATAAATAAATTACTATAGGTACTATTTTTAAAAATAAAACAAGAACTGTATCAACAAATAAAATATTATTTGCAAGTACACTTTACTTAATAAAATTTAACATTTCTTTAAAACATTGTCCCAGTATAACTGTTGTAACCATGCTGAAGAAACAACAGCCAAATATTAACACAATAAGTGTCTGTCAGAATACTGATAAAAACTCATGGGAGTGTCAATTCATTATTGAGCATGCCATCTCCAGTAAATGCAAACATATTAAATGGAAACCAGATATAAAAAGGTTCATATGAAGCACAGGGGATCTCATTAAGTAACACTTATAATCCCAAGTACCAAAATAAGTTCGCTCTTTGTGGACCATACAAGACTTTTTACTTATGACTTTTGATAATTTATAATATAGATTTGCCTCATTAGAAAAAGTATTTTAAAGATAAAATAAAAAAATGAGAGCATACATAAAATATCACCAAATAACACTTTATTCTTAAGTACAATAACAACAAATACTTCATTTGCAGGTACAATATCTACCAGTTATATTTATCCATAGTTTTTATAAATACAGGGATGAGATTGGCAAAAAAGCAAAAAGACTGAAATCATACGCGAGAAAAAAATTTGTACCATAATTTATACATGGAAGAAGTAAAACATCAGAACATGCAACATGATGAATATATTCAGTTATTAATTATTATAGTGTAATAATTTATAATTCAGTATATATAAATAAGAAAAAGAATATTAAATTATTGTTAAATCATTCACATTAAAAGTTAACAAACAAGTTTAACACATCATCAGGTGCATCAGAAAATGCAAAATTAGACATTAAAACATTTACCACCTGTACATCACTGCGATTCAACATACACCCAACAGAAGTCTGAGAAGAATAATATTTAATAGCCTTTTGATAAAAGTTAGCTCAAAAAATAAATAAAAACAAGGACAAATAATTTCTTTTGTTAATTTAATTGTGTTTAATTTAGTTTAATTGTGTAAAGTGTATTAGCTCTTTATAAATTATAATAATGTATCATATACTGATTTGTTTTATTTCTTTTATTTTTAAACATTTTTGCAAAAGTAACAGCACAATGATTTTGCACCTTATAAAGTGAGAGGGGTCGAGAAATTGTACAGTTACAATGACAGATTCATTTAGCATTACTGTTATTTGAAACCCTTTGAAACATTTCCTTAACTGTTAAAGATGCGGTTTTCTTTCGTTTTTTTATTTGTGTGGCTTTTGTTGGTAATAGATCTCCATTAACACGCTTCACCCCTTGTTTTGGAGGGCTCCTATCTTTGACAGATTTTTCCTCAATAAAGGATGTGTTGCATCCTCTGCAAGTTTATTTTCAGTAGAGGCTAAAGTTTTTGCACAGTCTTCATTAGTATCTCTCTGTTTAATTACTGGCATAGTTGTCTCTAGAATGCCTAGGTAAATCATCTATTTTATTTTGAGAAGATTTTTT
>BGPR01000441.1:338387-413345 GCA_013235015.1 Araneus ventricosus
AAAAAAAAACAGAATGTCTCCAAAATATAAAAAAAAAGCGGAAGAATCTCATCCCTGTATATACAAACTACTCCCTTAAAAATAATGTGGATGAAGCACAGAGTACATTTTGAATTGTTCAGTACATGAAAATGAAATTTTCTTCCCATAATTTTGACATTTCCGATTTTTCTTGAAGGCAAAAAGGAAGGAAACGCATAACAAGAGAAAGTTCAGAAATAATAACAGATAATTTAAAATGGTTTGAATTCAAAGCAATTCAGTTACTGATAAGTTTGATGCTGAATATGCAAATTCATTCAAAGAAATATCATTTTTAAATTTCAGAAATAACCAAATTAAATTCCATTCTACAGATAACATACGGCACAAAAATGAAATACAAACTTCAAGAGAGTAAGATGATACTTTAACCAATAGAGGTTGTATAAAAAAAATGTTAGTTTAAAAAATTTTGAAGATAGAAAATTACCTCTGTTTCCTTATCACTGTTTACAGAGCTACCACTGGCAGCACTGAGATTAGAATCTTGATTATTATTGCTATTACTATTGTTAGCACCTAATGCAAGGTTTAACCCACTAGTATTCTGCATTATACTAGCATTCTGGTTCACTTGCTGCTGTGCCTGCAGTAGCTGCTCTTGAACACTATTAGAAAAACTCTAAAAAGAGAGAAGAAAAAAATTAATCCAATATATTCTTTTCCATCATATCTTGTTGTATATAAATAGAATAAAAGTAAAAAACTTTTTTTTTTTAAATTTTTAAATAACTAATACAATTTTTTTAAAACTATGTATTACATTATCTTTTTATACTTAAACTATTCATCTCAGTTACAATAATCACTTTTTTAAAAAAATTATTTCGAGTCGCCTTTAAATATTTTCCCCATTTTCTTCTTTAAAAAATACATTTTCTCTCTTAACTGAAACTCACAAAAAGCAAGCTACCAAATAGGGTAATAATACATTTTAAATCAATATCTGTAACTATGAATTTAAAATTCTTTCTCAGTCTTAAACAATCCCATTGTTAAAAAAAGCAAACTCCAAATTTAATCTCCACACAAGTTTTTCTAATTTGATCTATATTTTGGAAGTTACACAAAATTATATAACTTGATTAAATCAAATCAAAATTATACTTCACAACAAAATTTCAAACAATTTTTATCTTTGTATTCAATATAACCAATATCAACCTGAAAGAATTATTCTCAAAGAAATGCCACAATGAAATATTTCACTGAATTCAAAGATAATAGTTTAAATTTGCAGAATAATCAGTGGTAATTTTATATGAAACTAGCAGTATGCGCATGGTGTGGAATCAGGACTTCAACAAAATGAAAAAAACACCACTCACAATGACATGAAAAAGTTCTAAAAACAAAACAAAAGATACACATTATTGACTTTTCCTCTTATTTTTCTATGCGATAATGACATTTTGACTGTAGAAAAACAATACAAAGTATGTTAATCTGAAACAAAGTTAAAAAATTGAAACATGAAAATGATTATTATACAGCAAGTAAAATATGTGAGATATAAACATGTTAAGACACTGCCGAAAGTAATAATCAGTCATTCAGTGGAAGGTTACGATGTATCCTGCCCTCTGCACTGTCAGCCAATGAAATTGCAACAATGCATGTCAGGAACGCTCCAAAGAAACTTCCGCGGGAGAATGCTTTCTAGAGAAAAATAACTTTCAACCGACCAGGAAAAAATTAATAAAATAAAAAATAAACGGGAAAAGATATTTCAACTGTTCTTGCTTTAAATCTGACAGAACCGTTCTAGTTATAAGCTGAAAAAAAAATCGAAAATAATAGTGTTATTCGAACGTCGGATGCAGCAAATTTAAAAACAAATAAAATTTCGATGGCAAAACTGAGTATTATTTAAAAATTTCTCAAAATTCAGTAAATTATGTTTGAAGCTCAAAACAAACTTCATTAGAAAGAAAATTGTTTGTTCTACCCGCTGGTGCATTGATTGTTTTCCAGCGATCATTAGAAAAGATACTACAGCCGTAAACATGCCAAAAATCACCCAAAACACCACAAAATATTAAAAAAAAAATTTTTTAGATAAAATTTTAAAATTGCAACTACGAGGTGCACTGAGTCACCACTAAGACTACCTGTGTGCAAAATTTCAAGGCTGTAAGTGTGATAGATTCGCCTGGACATCGTGCACAAGCAAGCACACAAACATTACCTTTTATAAGTACACATGAACAGTGGCATTGCTTTCAGGAAAATGAACATCATAAATAAAACTTTTGGAACTGAATGATTCAGTTTTTTAATGGTAAAAACATATTAAATAAGAAATCAAATGTTAATGTAAAATAATGTAATAGAAATATAAATTCTCAATCTACAAATATCTGTATTAATTTCACAGCATTCCTAAAAATATCACTAACATGTTTCATATTTAATGAGCAGATATCCTAAAAATGAGCAAAATTGTACACTAAGCATATAACACGAGTGAAAAAATAGATTCTATCATATTTTCTATTAACAATAAAAGTGAATGTGTGTGTCTGCCGACATTCTACAGAGCACAATGTTAGAATTACTAAATTTGGAGGATGAAAATGCACACCTCTGAGTAATTTTTTTGAGATTTATTTAGAATTTTAATTGATCAAAAGTTCAGAGAAAGTTTGGTGCCTTTCAACGAAAACTTCTAAAAATATTAAAGCACAAAAATGGTTTCTACACCATCTAAAATTCCTAAAATTATTTATTCAATGATACCAATTTACTTCTCATACATTTTTTTAAAAAAACATCTTTAACAATATTTTATAACTTTTTATTGTTGCTGCAAATATTTTAGACTGTGTTTATCTTCTATCATTAAAAATTAAGGTATGAAGAATGTGCATAATTTTTGCAAATTGAGAAGGTTTCTTTGTAAAGCATGCTTTCATTGGTATTTTGAAATCTTTTTAGTTTTGAAAATTTGACTGCAATAATCTCAAAAGTAAACAATGATGAAATTATTTTAATGTTCATCCAATTCTAAGCACTGTTGCTCTTTTTATCGAACCAGTTAACAAAAATCATCTAAAATATTATGCAAATTATAAAATGTATTCAGTAGTATATACAAAACTCTGATGTTGACCGGTTTCTACTTGCTATCTTTACACTTTTTATGAGCATGATTCATTTTAGTTAAAATAATTCCAACTAATTAAATAATCTCAAATGAAGTTATTGGATTAATTGGAATAAGGTTGAAGTTTAATCATCTGCCATTTCAGAGAAAAGTTCAAATTTTAGGCGAGAAGACAAAGAAAATTAGGGAGGTGCATAGCACAATAAACCAAACAGGTGCAAGGCTTCTAAAATAGTCTTGAGCCTTGAAAAAAAAAAAAAAAAAATTGAATACAATAATACTTTGCTAGGGAAAACCCATTAACCCCTTAACTGTCGTGCATGCATCAAATTATTGCATTTTTAGGCTTATAAACTAAAATTTAATCATTAATTAGCTTTATAATTTGACACAAAAATTACCTAGAATCCATAAACATCTCAAGTATTCTATGCCTTCTTAGATAAATGAAAACAACAGCCCCTTTCCAAAACACAAGGGGTCATCTTATTAGATAGCAAAGAAAATAAAACTTAAGGGCTTAGGTCCAAGCTATGCATAAGAGATTTAATCGAAATTCTTCAGAACCAATAATCCTGGTGAACCATATGGTTTCCCGAAGGCAGGCAGTTAAATAATAAATGTTGAAAGCACATTCTGTTTACTTACTTTTACATTTTAGAACTGTATAGATATTAAGATTCTAAACTTACACTTTTAGGTTTTAAAAATAAACTGCAAATAATTTTAAAAGCTCATCAAATAAAACAAAAGAATTTTTTTTAAATGAAATAGGTACATGTTCAGAGAAATATGAATAATTTTATAATGTATACATTAAAAATAAATATTTGGCTAAACTAAAATTTTTACCCTCCTACAAAAATTACACTATTGGAATTTCTAATCATAAGTTATCTATAAATTATCATTTCTGCTAATAAAAGAATTATTTAATAAAAATAATAACAGTGTAGCACTAATATTGTTGGGGGTTTTAGAGGAAACTATCCAACCATTTATTATGTAACAAAAGGAAAACTATTATGTAACATAGGAAATCTAAACATACAGTAATTTTCCATTTAGATTTTGAACCACACAAATACTTTTCTTTGGTTTGAGGGTTGCCAATTTATAGATATAAAATGAAAAATATCATATCTCAAATATTTATTTATCAGGACTTTCACTTCACACTGAAGCTAAGAAAAGGTAGTGCTTTTATAGCTCATGTATATTAGATTTTTACTCCATCTCTCTCTGGGTAAGATTTCTAGCATAAGATAATTTCTATTTCTGAATTACATTTACATGCAATTTATTTTATGCATACATCAATTATTTAGTTGGTTTTCATAGCATTTGAAGTTGTAATAAGGTATTTATTTTAATTTTTTCTAATTTAAAAAAAGTTTTAACTTCTAATAAGTTAAATAATGAAATCAATATAACCATTAGAATAATGTGGGACTTCAATGGTAAAAAAAAAAAAAAGTTATATGCCTCATATACATGTAATAATCTCACTTAATTTTACTTTAAATTCTAATATTATATATTTTTAAATCTCAGTACAATACTAATGTATTACAAAATCACTTTCCTTAAACTCCAGTTTCATTTCATTTCCTGCGCTGGAGGTATATTAAATCATGCATTTTAATTAATTTAATCACTTCCACAGAAAATCCTGAATCAGCACAAAACTTTTCGCTAAAACACTTATGCAACTTGCTAAAAATAGCTAATATTCCCTTTACTCAATCATGTGTCTATATGTTAATCCCCTATCTCAGAGAATGCAGGGATGTACGTATATCTGCCACTCTCCCATATATTGATAATAAATGAAAAAGTTATTTACTCGGACTGCTATTTCTTAATGTCTACACCAACGAAAATATTATTGCATATATATAAATGCGACAAAGCAGTCTCAACGCTGGTTGGCTTTTTCAAGTTTTGATAAGTATTAATGCCAATAGTTTTAAGTCAAATTTTCTTTTGTAATTCAAATGTATGATTATGGATAGGGTAATTTAATTTTAATATTTACAGTATACTCTCTATTAGCTGTGTGCGGATTATCCGTGCTCATTCCAGATCCACAAAAATTTTTTAAAGACAAACATTTTCACGCTTTTCATGCATGTAAAATCGATGTTGATGTTCGATCGAGAGATTCATTCCGTGAAACTAGTGAGCCATGACGGAGGAGGCTAAAGAATTTTTTTTCCTCCTCCGCGTGCAATCTTTACCGGTTCAACCCCTAATTTTCCTAGAAATTAATCATCCACTTCCTGCTTGCTCATTCTCGTACGAACACGCTTCTCCCTGACACGTCAATCTTTAACTTCTTCGTATTCTTTCACTTTCTCACGTGTTCCTTACTTTTTGCGTCTTGTTTATCATCAGTTAGTAGCGTTAAATTTTTTATTGGTAAAAGTGTGTGATGTGAAACGAAAACAAAACGTTTTAAATGTTAAACAAAAATTAGAAATCCTTCAAAAACTTGATAATGGACAATCAGCTTGTACTGATGCAGAAGATGTACTAAATGAGGGAAATACAATTTCTCATTCTGCTGCTCTACAATCTGTGGAAACTTTGTTAGATTATATGGGCCAAAGAGGATTTCATTACGGTAACAGTACTGTGGTTCGTAAAATGTGTCAATATACGACAAGACATGAACAAACAGCAGAAGTGAAGACTCATTACAGATTTTTTAAAACAGTAACTGTTGAAAGGAAAATTCCTAGTTTGATGTTATATATCATGCAAATGTAAGTAATTTTTATATTTTTGTGCTGATGTTGATTTTTTCCTTTAATAAAAAGGAGTTTTCAGATTATCTGTGTTTTTCTATTGTCCGTGCGATTCCTCCCGGTGATTAACCTGGATAATCGGGAGTGCACTTTATATATATTGTAACTATAATGAATGTTTGTGTAAATTGATAATTGATGTATATAATGTACTACATATATATTGTTTTTTTAAAATAGCTTATGGGTGTTACAGTTTTTAATAGTTAAGTAATTAGTTTAAGTTCAGGAATATATTTGGCAAGCAATTTACTTTGCATGTGTATGAATAATTTAGATGGCTGGTATGACTTTCTAGATATATATAATTATGGATTTCATTAGATGACAATTTTGCTTAATTTTATGGTAAAAACATCTGCAGCAGTTTACTTGCTAATCATTTATGTGTTTAAATATGTACTTTATAATTAGTTAAATAATTCATAATCAGTATAATTTAAATTAGAATTGAACATGACTATAAAAAAACCCCCTATTTTCATTAAATCACATTTTTTAAACTATCATTCTGCTCACCATTTTGTGAGCAAGCCTATATCATTAGCTTCAAAACATTCAGTATATCTTCATTCTAATTGTGTATAAAAACTTAGATCAAATACTAACACATTTTCGTTCCATTGTTCTATTTTGTTTTTTTCTAATTCATTTCTTGATCTTTTGAAGCAATTAATGCTTTCAGCTTATCAAAAATTATTACACAACTCAATTGAAACTGATTAACATTATTAAATTAATGCTTTAACATAATAGGGGAACCAGACAATCATCATGCATTTAAAAACACAAAATTAATAAGACATTAAAATCAACAGTTAACATTATTTAAAACAAGTTTTGAAATTGAAAATTAAGAAAACAAAGTTAATTATATTATGATTCAGTTTAGCAACAGGTTCAGCAAATATTGGACAAATTAGCACAAAATGAATAAACTTCCAAGAATATTGAGAAAAAAGTCAATAATACTTTTACAGAAATATTCATTCTAAAAAAATAATGCCATTATTCATGCTATGCATTATACATCAAATCAATTACTATTGTAGTGTTTTTGAGCGTGTAATATAATTAAATAAGTAATTCCATGATCAGAAGGTAAACATCCATCTTTATTCGCCACTCACTTCATTCTACTTATCTACCAAAACTGTTGCCAGACACTACAAAATCAATCGATATAAAAATAGATTTTCGATCGGTTGCCAGATACTACAGAGTATCCCCCCAGTGACAGAGGATAATATGGTGGAACGACACAAAAATACAACATATGCTTTAAAAATACACAAACGTAAATGAAAATGAAAAGGCAAGAGAGAAAAAAAATTAAGCTATGTAAGTAGTCAGTTTTTTTGGGAAATGTACACGTCTTCCTGATCTTGTGACATATGTTTGAGGTTCATCGTTTTTGGATGTATGAACATAAGTACTTTTTAAGTTTTTGATCACTGGAGGTGGAGATAACACAGTTTCCGGGAGAAAATGTGCCGGTTTGACATGGTCCAGGGAAACTGTAGTTTTTCGAACATTAATGTCAACGGTGATTTTTTTATCTGTTCTGCACAACACTTTATGAGGACCAGTATGAGGTTGATGTAATGGCGGCTGCACACGATCTACTCGTAAGAAGATATGAGATGAAGATTTCAGTGAAGGATGGATGTAGAATCGATCGGTGCAGTGCGCGAATGTTGCGACAGGATTTAGCTGTTGCATTCTATGACGAAGATCAGTTATGAATTCAATATCACAAGGAGGAATGTCTGATACATCGATCATGTCACAAGGAAGACGTAGGGTTGTACCGTACACAAGTTCCGAATAAGAAGATTGCAAATCTTCTTTCATGGCTGTTCGGATGCCTAGAAGGATTATTGGGATTAACTCTGACCATTTCTCATTTTCATGAGCTTTAATTGCCGATTTTAAATGTCGATGACAACGCTCGACAATTCCGTTTGAAATCGGATGGTACGGAGTTGTTTTGATCTTTTGAGTTCCCAGCATGCAAGTAAATTCAACAAACATTGATGAATGCAATTGGGATCCTTCATCAGAAGTTATTACTGATGGGCATCCAAAGCGAGAGATCCATGTATCGAAAATTGCACAGCATATAGTTTTTGCTCACATATCTGGGATAGGTATTGTTTCTAGTGATCTGGAGAAACGGTCAATTATCGTGAGAAGATAAATTTGACCTTCAGAGGGAGGCAAGGGACCTACAATATCGATGTGTGCGAATCAGGCATCGGGAAGAGAGAATGTGCCTCTGGATTTTCGATCTCTGACATGATTCACAACACCGGACCCATTGTTTTATTTGGTATTTCATACCTGGCCATACGTATCTAGCACTAATAAGTTTGGTTGGAGCTGCTATCCCAGGATGCGCAAGATTATGTACATGATCAAATATGAGTTTTCAAAAGGAAGTAGGAACAAAAGGACGTTGAACTCCAGTTGAGGTATCGCAAAGCAAATTGCAGTTGGAAGTCTGGCAGGGTTTGAGTTCTAATTGTAGAGAGGATGCATCATTGTGGAGAAATTTTTGAATATCTGAATCATTCTTCTGCGCTCTTGCAAATTCTTTAAAATTTAAAATTGGAGATTTAGTAATAGAATCAACTTCGATTCTAGAAAGTGCATCAGCAACTATGTTCTGAGAACCTTGCACATGCCGAATGTCGGAGTATTGGGATATGAAATCGAGATGACGCAATTGCCTAGGTGAACATTTGTCTGGATTTTGCTTGAAGGCATAAATTAATGGTTTTTGATCAGTATAAATTCGGAATTCCCTGCCTTCTAACATGTGTTTAAATTTTTTTATTGCCGAATAAATCAAGATTAGTTCTCTGTCGTAAGTTGACCATTTTCGTTGGCTTTTGCTAAGTTTCATGAAGAAAAAGGCTATTGGTTCAAATTGCCCCTGTGATAATTGAGATAAAGTGCCTCCTATAGCAACATCTGAGGCGTCTACCCATAGGCTCAATTGAGCCTCTGGAATGGGATGTCTCAAAAGAGTAGCTTTGGCAATCGCGTTTTTCGCGGAAATAAAAGCTTGTTTTGAGTTTTCATTCCATTTGAGTTGTTCAGATGACTTGCAAACACTGGAACGAGATTTCTTTTTGTTAGTATACCCTTCCAAAAACTGTACTACGGGAGCAAGTATATGTGCTGCTTTAGGTATAAAACATCTATAAAAGTTAAACATTCCCAAAAATCTACGCAACTGAGTTAAAGTATCTGGTTTAGGAAAATCCAGTATACATTTGACTTTATCAGGTAGAGACTTAATTCCGTTTTCTGAAAGATTGAAACCTAAAAAGTCTATTGTCGATGTACCAAATATGCATTTTGAAACATTTATGCATAGGCCGTATTCATCTAATCTTGGAAATAAGGTTTTTAAATGTTGGTAATGATCCTCATGATTTTTAGATGCTATCAGAATGTCATCGACAAAAGCGTAAACTCCTGGTAAACCACGAGTAATTTCATCTATAAAATGTTGAAAAGTCGCAGATGCATTACACAGTCTGAATTGCATTCTTGTACTTTCGAATAAACCGAAAGGAGTGCAAATTGCAGTTTTGTGAATATCTTCTAGGTGAATGGGAATTCGATGATAAGCTTTTAATAAGTCGATTCGACTGAAAATTTTTGATTCATATAATTCAGCTGTAAAATCAGAGATACAAGGAATGGGATATTTATCTTTTAATGTTTGAGAATTTAAAGCTCTATAATCCCCAACAGTCCTCCAATCTAAAGTACCTTTCTTGGGAACCATGTGGAGTGGGGAAGCATAATTGCTTTTCGAAGGTCGTAAATGTCCTAGATGCAACATATTTCGAAATTCTGATTTCGCTATTTTAAGGCGATCTGGAGCTAGCCTTCGAGGTTTTGCCACCACAGGAGGACCTTTTGTTACAATATGGTGAACAGTAGTACGTTTTACCGGTCGATTTGGATTAGGCAATTTAGTAACAGAAGGAAATTCTTTTAACAGTTTATGATAAATCATATCTTTAGAAATAGAAATCTGAACCGAATGGAGATCAGCATACTTTAAATGGCCTACTGTTTGTAATTTTGTTTTTGTATCTCTAAGGCATTTATTGCAGAGATCTGGTACCAATTCAAAATAATGGTGGAAATCCATTCCAAGAAAAGGTATACTTACGTCGGCAGTCAGAAAATTCCATAAAAAGTATCTTCTTAAATTGAAATTCAAGGATAATGTTTTCTGTCCATATACATTAATAGTAAAAGAATTTGCAGCGAAAAGGGTTTGTTGCGAAGAGTTTCTTTTTTGATAGGTATTAGCAGGGATTAAAGACACGTCAGAAACGGTGTCGACCAGAAAGGAGATATTTGATATCCGGTCTCGAATGAACAGGCGACGTGATGTCTGCGGCAAAGAACATGTCGCGTCTATTCTCCAGGTTTGCAGTTTTTTCCGAAATGACAATGATACCAGCAAACAGACGAATTTCGATTTTGACTATTCCCTCTCAATCTTTGGTTACTTCTGTTTCTGCGAAAAGGAGAACGACTACGAGAAAACTCGAGCTTATCAATTCATGCATTCAATTTTTCTATTTCACGAAGTAGTTTTTCCTCCATGGAATTCGAATTGTTCTTATTTACAGCATGAATTTCCATAAGAACAGGTGTAACTTCTAAAATCCTATCTGAAATTTCAGCTGCTTTATCTAATGTTAGGTCTGTAACAGCTGCTAAGATAGTTTGTACTGATGTTGGCAACCGCTGTAAAAACAATTCTAACATAAATGTTTCTGGGACCTTCAAAGTTTCTGCATGACGTTTCATATTTCTTAACAACTCAGAAGGTTTTCTAGTACCTAACTCTTCACCTGATAGAAGCTGATGAATCTCCTGTTGTGAAGATTCATCTGACCTATTTATAAGTTCCGTTTTCAAATGAGTATAAGGATCTGTGGCACCAGGATTCATCAAAATATCGCGCACAAGCGACACAACCTCTGGAGGTAAATGGGAAACAACGCAGTTAAATTTAGTCACAGATTCTGTAATAGGTTTTGGAACAGCTAATTTAAACATGCTTTCGCACATAATAAACCAGAGAGCAGGATCCGATCTATTGTAGACAGGTATTTGAACTGCACCTACCTCAGACATTGTGCAAGAAATCCTTTAAATTCAGGAGAGCAGACAGACAGTGCGACGAATTCACAAAAAGAATTAATCCGAAAACGAAAGCATATCCAGAAACGGAAACGTTTAGATGCGTACGAATTCTTCACGAACAACAGTCCAAATGTGCATCGTTATAGTCGAAAATATCACGTCCGCCAGGTCACCACTGTAGTGTTTTTGAGAGTGTAATATAATTAAATAAGCAATTCCATGATCAGAAGGTAAACATTCGTCTTTATTTGCCACTCACTTCGTTCTACTTATCTACCAAAACTGTTGCCAGACACTACAAAGTCAATCGATATAAAAATGGATTTTCGATCTGTTGCCAGATACTACACTATACTATTTAACTTTTCAAATCATCGTTTAGATTCTCAAACAATATGGTACTGGATTTTAAACAGTATGCATAATTTATATTCTAACACACTACAAAAAAAATCAGAGAAATGAACATTACTTATGGATTAAGATTAATAAATTAAGAATCAATTTTAAATTCTCATGGACATATCTGTATAACTTGCACTAATCCTCCAGAACTGATATTTTTGATGATTTATAAGAAAATTTTCTAAAAAACGTGTAGTACTTTTTAAATTAAAATTTAACCCATTCAAAAAACAACAGGCCAGTGATAAACCACTATGCACAATTTGATTTTCATATTTTAAAACTATAAAATACTGCAAATGTTCTGTGGCTGCTCTTGCAAGCAAACATGTATTTGTATTCTTAATAATTAAGTTCATGTAAAAGCAGCGTTTAAACAGTGCTACAAACAATTTAATATAGATTATAACATTTCCTGATATCACATAAAAAGATAAATGAATATGGAGAAAAATAAGTTTATAAACACATAAAATTTTATACATTTTCAGATCTGAAATGAAGAAATTTAAGTGTTGTATGAAAAAATTGTTAAGCTCTGTAAGCTGTACCTATCATTCACGATACATTTCAGTTTGTAGTTAAAAAATAATAAAGAAACAATTAACCCTTTCTATACAATCAATAAGTACTAAAAAAGTAAAAAAAAGTTATTTTGAAAGGAAATAGACCCTTCAATGCAACAAATTACAGAAAAGATAATTAGTTGAAACTCTTAAAACTAGTTTTGTTGAAAAGTGTTATCTATTTTTACTCACAACTCATGGATTATTCTAGAATACATCAAATGACATATGCATTTCCAGAATACTCTAATAGTAATTTGATATATTCTGTAAACATATAATTTAATTGTGTATTAATACCCACACAGGCACAGATTCGCAATAGATTTCTCTGTAAACACTTCAATAATTTTATTTTTTAAAAGTTTTGCAGCATTGTTTCATTAAAAGTAATTGTTGACCAAGATATTCATCACCACAATAAGAAGCAAAGGCTAAGCTTTCAGCATTTTACTATGATTTAAACAGGGTTTGGATTTTAAATCAGAAAAAGCGGATATTTTAAAATATTTTAGACTTAATGCAGCTACTTCAAGGATAAATATTAATGAAATAAAATGGTTGTAATGAGTTAGTTTTGCTTTGCAAGTTATGTACTTTAAGCAATATATATATAAATAAATCGGCAGGTCTCTCAAAACAGCTGATAAAGAAATAAGACAAAACAACTTTTGGTACTTTTCCGTTAGCCGGGTGCAAATGTTGCCAATTGTGAACCAAACACGAGTTAGTTGCAAGAGTTACGCTGATTTCCATAAGTCGTGCAACGCCGCAATTTGAACAGCCAGTTGCCAAGAGCGACGCGATTTTCCATAAGTCTGCGAAACGCCGCCACCTCAGGAACAGCCAAGTCGCCAAGAAGCGAAACGATTTTCCGTTAGCCGAGCGCAAATGTCACCAATTGTGAACCAAACGCAAGCCAAGTTGCTAAGAGAATGGTTGTAAGAAATTTAGCGGAATTCTACATTATTTGGAGATTTTTCGCTTGCGCCCGGCTAACGGAAAAGTACCCAATTTTTAAGTTCTCATAGCAGACAAATTAAAATATTACAGTAAATATGGTTTTCATTTATCCCCCCTCCATTCAATATTTAACAAACTTTTAGAAGTGGTTTCCAAAGATTTTATTAGCATTTCTAAATAGATATATGAAATTGAATAATTATCCAATAAAAACTTTACAAACCAGTTTCAATAGCTCAAACCAATTTAAAAAAAAAATTAATGCATCTTAACACAGGAAAATTCAAAGAAATTTCACCTATTTTTAAAAGACATGCAGCAGCTCAGTTGTGGAAGAATTTTGTTTATAAATTATAATTAGTTAAATTATTCAAATTAGTTTCAGCTAAGGCATAATAAAACTTTTCAAAATGGTGTAGATCATCATATTTTGAGAAAATAGGCTCATCTATAATAATAATAATAAAGATAGATTAAAATTTTTGGTCCCCTCAAAAAGAAAAACAGAAACATGTTTCACAAGAAATTGTGCATATGGTTTATAAATATTTCTATATGGAAGATAATTTGGTGTATAAATAAAACCATAAAACAATACATGAAAACAAACCTGTTGAACATGACTAAATTAGGGAATACAGTTGCCACAATATTATTTTTTTTAAATTTCAGATAATATTGCAAGTCCATACTAACCCTGTTGCCTAAGAATCTAGCTTCCAGAAGTTCTTGTTTTCTAGGATCAAGACTATGTATATTATCCATTGTAAGAGGCACTACCTAAAATAAATAAAAGTCTATCACTAAAAGTAAATAACATTTTGTTCAAACATTCTGGATCATAAATTTTCTTCATAATTTAGTAAACGTTATCACTAATAAAATACTTTTTAAATGTTTGAAATCTATTTGTAACACATTAGTTAAAATAAATATTTAAGGAGTCAAAAGAATGGATCAAGTATGTCATTTTTTTATACTAGGTAACTATAATTAATTGATAAAAATAAAATAGTACTCTATAACTCAATTTGAATAAGTACAAGTGAAATAATTTAACAAGAGATATTAAAAATTAATCTTCGCATTAAACAGAATGGCGCAAAATGCAATCATTGGATGCTGCTGCATTGCACGCAAAAGGAATATTGTTATCACTATTGTTTACTTCTGTATTTTCTCTTTTGTAATTAAATATCAATTTGAATAAAATATAAATTGAGAAAAAGTTTTGCATCTGAAAAACAAATGGTATAACCCTGTATGAAGTTTGTGGTACTTCAATTTACATTATAATTTTAAAAACAAAGTACAAAATACATCCTTTCACTGTATACCCCCAACATTTAATAACAGCAAGTTTATTTTAAATACAGTATTAAAAGTATAATATTAGTTAAATAAAGAAATGTAACATCTATTTTAATTCTATCATATTGTGGAAATAAAAAATGATTTATAAACTTACTAATTTGGCTTTCACACCTAAATTATTAAAACATATTTGGTCCATTTTTTAAACCATTGTTATTTAGACATACATATACTTATACCAGAAAAATCATGTTTAGAAAAATTCTAAATTTAAAGAATTTTATAACTTAATGAAAAAATATCATTAATAATTTATAAAATGAAATAAAGACTAGTCCAACTAAAAAAGATCATATTTCATTATTTTTTGTCTATGTAATTCATGATTATGTATTTCAAGAATCGTTTCGAATGAGATGTGTAATTACATTTGATAAAGAAAAATCATTCATTTTCAAAAATGACCGTTCTTATCTCAAATACATGGTAAAACATAAATAACTTCCAAACCAGGTAAAATTTTACTGCAGTTATTTGTCTTTTGTTTAGCCTCTACACATTTTTTTTATTATTTATTTTATTTAAAATGAGACACATACAAATATAAAAAAGTGAATATAGTTTTTTTTTATTTAATGATTACTTTTTTTATCGTGTTCTTTAGAAGACATAATTTGAACAATGCCTACACAAAATGTAATTAAATTAAGTAAAACATGCCATGCAAATTATACTCTTATTTAAGTTAAATATACAAATAAGATAGCATTAAAATAGTCATAGGTACAGTCCTCTAGCACAAATCATTTAAAATTGTGCCTATTTATGCTTAATAACATACCTACGATAGGAAAATTGCGGAAAAGAGTAATTCCATATCGTTGATATACGATAAAGTAAGTAATAATGCATGAATTTGCAGATGTAAAATTTTTGATAACAAAAAGTGATGAAAAGGGATATATGAGCATGGAAGATAAGGTATATACGCTTAACATCACATTCACTATTGTCTCAAAGTCCTACCTGTTTTCCAGTAGCCTTACCAGATCGTCAGGCCACTGAAAAACCAATTTAAATGTCTGTTTAAAAATGACACTAAGACATGGGACCCAATTCCAAGTTGATTTTGCATCTAGTAAAAACTGCTATACTGTATTGTTCTAATAAAATCTTCCTCAAACTTATAAGGTAAATATGTAGTTCAAATATAACATTGTCATATACTAATAATTCCCAACTCATGAGCTATCCATAAAAAAGAGAAAAACAAAATATAATTTCTTCAATGTCTTTTCATTAGCAAATCAGCAGCAATTTCAAATTTCATCGTTCATAAGTTAAATATGCATATATAGAGAGTTATATATTCAAGACTCAAGAATTACAAAAAGAAACATTTCAAATTATTAGTTTACACACATTCAAAATATCAATCACAAAAATAAGCCTCAGTATTTAACAAAGAAGTTAAAAAATTCAGAATAGGAAAGAGCTAGTTAGACATGCGACAAGTTTAAAAAAAAAAAAAAACTGGGTTACCACAAGTATATATGATAACCTAGTTAAAACAATAAAAAGGCAAAAAATATGAAAATGAATTAATGATATTCTAGAAGCAAATATAGTTGAATCTAATTTATATTTAGTTGAGTAGCTATAGTCATGAGCAAAGATAACTCAACATTTTTTAAAATAATACATTGATAATATTCACATCATGCATACTATTTTCAAACTGAGAATTTTAAATCAGGAAAGCTTTGAGTAACAATTGCCATTTCATAATGTGTCACTTTTTTCTGCTAATTTTATACTCTGCCCACTTATTCTTAGAGATCGATTTTATTTACATTTCCAAAGATAAAGATTACTTTAGACATAATTAACAATAATTAAATACATGAATGGAGATTTAATTGAACCATTCACAGAATATTAAAATAGAAAAAGGAATATTGAAACTTAAACACATAAAAAAGCTATGCTGATGTAGTCATGAAATTCTTTAAGTCAAAATAACTGCATTATCTTCATGCATTAACATATGATTACTTTAACAAAGATTTATAATACTCATAATTAACATTTGGAACATATGAATGACAAAATATGTCTTGCTTTTTTATTCATAAACATTTATTAGGATAGAAAAACAAAATAGATATAAAGAGTAGTTTCATGCTGATTTAAGTAAAATTATTATTTAATTATACCTGATTTAAGTAACATTATTCTTCTTTATAATCTGTGCTACTAAAACGAACAACTAAAGCAACATGCTTTGTTCTTTGCAGCAACTTGCATCCAGGATAAGCTGTAAGAATAAGAAAATTAAACTTTAAACTAATTATTTATAGTATTTCATATTTTTAATTCAGAAAAAGATCCTGTTATTTGATTTGATTCTTTAAAAAAGGAAGGGGGATTAAAATGAAGCACTGATCTTTTATTTTAAAATATATTTATTTTCATAGTCTTTTAAAAAAGGCAAATGCAATTTATTTTAAAGTTTAAATATTTTTTTCAAATTAAGAAAAAATCTGAAAATGCATGCAACTAACACCATTGCATTGAACTAACCATTTATCTATCTAAATTTTTGTTTTACCTTGATGGTTAAGAATATATATAATACCCAAAACATTTATTACCCCTTATATGTAGCAGCAACTATGGCTACCAAAAATTTTACAAAGGAACTATGAGTAAAGATGCCTTATATATTTTGCAGTATTTTAGATATACTAAAATTATTAATGAAAGAGTAAAAAAAAAAAAAAACTATATACAAATGTCTTTTTTAAAGTAAAAAAAAAATAATAAATAAAATTTAAAAAAAAAAAAAAAACTATAGTCAAATGTCTTTTTTAAAGTCAAACGTAAACACTGAATAAAATGTAATAAAAAAAAAAACCAAATGCACTATTATAAAAATGATTTCATATTTTACCAAGTGAAAACAAGATGAATTTATTTTACTGAAATTTGAGTTACCAAAAATATTTATGAATGTAGGTTTCATTTAATGAAACCATATACTTGTTAGGGCAAAAGTTTACCAAAGAAATGTTTTTCTTTAATTTCAGGTTGAATGTTTAAAATTATTTAACATCTAAACAAATCTTTTAATTACAAAAGCAACTTTTTGAAATAAGGATATATATTTTTGATTAATTTCTTCTAACATAAAAATACAGTGAAATAATATTTGGTTCTTATACTTAACACAACAACAATTAATAGCAAAAATATCAATCCATATTTTAACCACAAACATATAACAATAAGATCATTTATAAATATGAAAATAAAAGCATATTACATTCAAGATATGAAACATCTAATTAACAATAAAAATTAGTAGAAATAGCACTTATTACATCCTACTCATAAACTCTTAACTCAAACATTTCACTTAGCTACAAAAATTTACTTTCGTTAAAAAGATTTTTTTTTTCAGTGATCGTTAACGACGCCCACATGCATATTTTATTTTTCAGTTATTCATAAAATTTTAAAATTCAATCAAGTAATTAGTCACCAATCACTGGGTATAAAAATATTTATCAAGCCAATTCCGTGCGTTGGTTAAGCCCTTTTAAATGCAGCTATTTTTTTCCGAAAACACGTCAACGTTCATATTTTGATAAATTAAATTGATAGCACAAATTACACAGAAAGATTTCACCAATATTAGTATTAATGTCGTCTCAAATTTTCCATAAGATTTTTATCAATCATTTACAATACACAAGAAGACACATTTGTTTATTACTGGACGTACGCGTATATCAATTCGCAACATCAATAAATAATTATTTATTTTCACTGAAGACCACAGTAACTTTCACACAAAACATGAATTGAAAAAAAAAAAAAAAACCGCCATGCTATCATACTAGTTTGTTAAGAATAGTATTATAGCTACTGAAAATAAATGTGTGAAATGAACATTATATACTGATCAAATGCATACATAAATGAAATCTTGCATGTGCATAATCAATCAAAGCAACAATTTAAATTTTATAAAAAATACATACAATACAAAAAAATGCTTTCAAAACAATTCCTCAAATGCATACTTGATAAATAACTAAGCTATTCACATGTCACTTACCCTTAACGGTGGTTCGATTCAGTTTCTTCTCTCCATCTTATCGGCTCTGAAGAAAAACAATGTCTAAAAGCCGCTCTTCTATTAGTATGAGAAATCTTAATTTGTCCAATTAATCATCAGATAAAGAGAGGAATCAATCACATAATAATTCTTTTCGAACCTCCATCTTCTATACATTTTGATATATTAATACCATAACCCCTTACACACAATCTTCTGAGGCTCAGCTAAAAACTAAAATTTTTAGTAAAACACCAATCACAGAGGAAGCACACCGAAATCCCAGCCTCTCTGTGACAAAATCATTGCTTATTCAAAGAGACAACAGCTTTCAGGACAAAAAAGTGGACAGTATTTAGAATAATTATTAATGAAAACCTTTATATACAGTATTCATTAGACATGTATTGAAGCTTGATTTTTATATATCAGCTTTCTGGGTATTTATTGAGCGTTCTCGAGTTATTTTATTATAATACTATAGACAACCAATGCAAGTTTCTGTCTACAGCAAGACTTCATTTTTTAATGTGACGTCACTACAAATTCCCAGTATGAATGAATGGGTTTTGATGTAATAACCCTGTTCATTTAAACATTAAATATCCGTAAAATTGAGACATTTTGATTAAATTAATCATGTAAATGATTCAATAAGTATGGAATCCTACAATGGATGGATTTTAATTCTCTTTCAAGAATACAGAATATATAGTTACCTTCTGCACCGTCATCTTTTAACTTATTAAGAGTTTTATCATATAAAGAAATGAAGCTTTATTTTAAAAATGAATAAACCTACATTTCAGTTGTCAAATGGTTTGTTTAATTAAGCTATGTTTTCAATTTAGGAACTAATAATTTCGATCCTCGTGTTATATTCTAATAACTACAACTTCTAATTACACATATGGCTACCTCCGTTTTCGTTTTAAATGTATTTGAGTTATTTATATCAACAAATTTCCATCAGATGATGACATTGTTGTACATATCACCCTTTTTTTAATGAGGTTAAACTTTTCCATAATGTTATTAGTTGTTTTAATGTGCATTTGATGTTTGGTAGTTGTTCTGACATCTTTTTCTATTGTTTTTATTCTTGTTCTCATGTAAAATGTGTTGGGTGTGATGTTTTCATTCATCTGGAAGTAGTTTGTCTTCGGTATATTTACCGAAATATCGAATTATCAGATTTCGAAAAATCTAACAGAATATGTATTTTGTACATATCTTATGATTGTTTCTTTAAAAATTGTTTCATTTTTACGATAAATATCAATTTTTTTTATTGATTATTAGGAATTATCTGTGTATCGTAGATTTTTCTTAGAATAAAATATCGAATCAAATTTTTCTTGCAGTTGGTTATTTCTTACTTTTTTTCAAATTTTAAAATAATAGATTTAAAAAAAATTCAATTTCAATGTTTAGCATAAAACTTCTGCAATATAATATTTTCATATGAAATTAAATGATTATGAGGGTTTTATAATTAAACCAGCTGGTTGATCGATACAGAAAATTAATTCTGAAATTGTTTTCGTTGAGTTCTTCAAAATTATGAAGTATTACAAAACATTTTAAGATTGTAAAGAGTATTTAAGAATCTTTTAAATAATTTTAAAAAGATTGCTCGATTTAAAAGCAGACAAACCATATTCTAAAATTGAAAACTGTACTTCAAATTTCATTCAGTTTATAAGTCTGATTTGAAAAGAGTTTCTCTTCAGTTTCATATAATTTAATTGTAATTGCTTCATTTAATGTAAAAAAGTGATTTTTGATTCATACCTTATTTTAATAATTTAGCATTTAATTTAAATATAATAATTTAGTATTAGTAAATTGATGTTATTATGTAGATTTAATTATTATTTTGAGGAATATACTGCTTAAATTATTTATATTTGGAATCTGATAGTGTATAACTACCCATTCATAATCCAAGAATTTGTGGAAAATAATTTGATATAATTTTTATTATTTTACATTGTATCTTTAAAACTAATAATAAAGAGAAACTGTGTATATTTCTAAACTAATTAGTTGAATTTACCATCATCCCTTTGCTTTATTGCTTGGTTTTATCATTTTTTTTTAAAATTTTGTTGATGGAATGTTTTTCTTGGTATCTGAATGATAACTAGTAGGGAAATGCTAATAGAGTGAGGAATTTACTATTCAGAGAAAACTAAACTAAAACAGTACTAAAATTGTCATTTATACATATTTTTAAATGGAGTGTTTATAGTTTTTTCAAATTTATGATTATTTTAAATATCAATACTGCTCATTAAAATTGAAATTATGTTTATGTTTGAACAAATCAGAGTTTTTCATATCTTTTGTAATGTTTTGACGGAATGAAAGGCTATTTTCATTTCTATTATAAATATATTTCATTGTGCAGGTATCACATTATTTTATTGTAGTATTATGTTGCAATTTCTATTAATCATAAACTTATTGCCTTATTACAAATTGATAAACTTGGATCTAGAGTGTTTTTTTTTTTATTCTTTCTTATTGTTATATTTTACATTACATACTATTTATTCTATTAGGTACCAAAATTAGCTTCTCGGCTATTCACAAAAGAAACCGATTTCTCAGTTATGAATTGTAAAAATAGATGAATAGAAGGGTAAGTTGGTTTTCAGAATTCTATTCCAAATGAAGATACCTAACAAAAGACAATTTGCTAAGAATGGCATGAATTTAAAACTATTTGTAAAATTAATGAAATGTTGATTATAGATCTTGGTACTTTTCCGTTAGCTGGGTGCAAGCGAAAAATCGCCAAATAATGTAGAATTCCGCCAAATTTCTTACAACCATTCTCTTGGCGACTTGGCTCGCGTTTGGTTCACAATTGGTGACATTTTCGCCCGGCTAACAGAAAAGTACCTAGATCTTTTGTCATTGGATATTTTTCATTCCAAAACATCTTTTCTAATGTATCTATCTAATGTTTTAGCGTCAAGTTACAAAAATGGCTGATACGTCAATGTTCAACTGTGATACGCCTATAATACATGTTTTTGTGATAGGATTTCACCATAAGAAAGGCTGTGTTGTAAGTATTTGGTTTTTATTTATTTAAGGAAGGACATTTGTTTGACATAATATACTTATAGTTTCACATAACTCTTATTGTGTGAAACTATAAGTTACTTCCTTTTAGAAGTGTTTTCATTTTGATGTAGAGGAGAGGGCGACACCTTTCCGCAATTAGCATTTCTCTCACCTGGAAATGCTATTTGATTTACTGATAGGTGGCTAATCAAGTTTCAGAAGAGAACATGTTCTGGCAATAGGCTTCATTCCTATTCTCAAACTATGCTTTGTTATGGAATGAGATATGTTTTGTGACCTGCTAAGTAAAAATTAAAATTTCGTTTCATCACTGATTTTTTCTTACTCTATATCCATTGAGATAAGTTGGATTTATTCACCAAATTAACATTTTCTGCATCTAACAATACTATTCGCAACTAGAAATTCCTTTTCCTTAGAGAGTTATAACACTTGAAACTTAATGGCTGCAAATGGGCCACATTTCTACAAACATCTGGGGGCACATTTCAACAGTGTTGAAATGTGCCCTTCATATTAAGGAAATATTATTTTAATTAAGTAACTTTGAGACTTGGGCAAGATGGTTTGAACTTGCATAAAGAAGCATAATAAGCTAGAAGGAAAAAGAGATTTCAAAGGCTATGCAAGATATTTGGGTCATTCCATGTGAAATGAGCAAAAATGAAAAAAAATTGTGGCCACATAGCAACAGATTTTTATGAAATTTAGTATATAGGTTCACTTTATGCATATATAAAAATACCCAAGATATTTTGGCTTAATATTATTAATTTTAGTAGTTTCAAACAATTGAAGAGTTAACACTTTCAACAGCATTTGCACAATTGCTTAATGTAGCATTTTTAAAGCCCTGTATTTTAATAACTACTTAATATAAACAAAAAAATTTCATATTGTTGTAATCTTTGGAACATGCACTATTTATCTATTTCAAAGTTACTTTTTAAAATAAAATAGTTAATCTTGAACTGAATTGTACAAACTGAAAATAGTTCAATTTTGACAAAATTAAAACATTTTAAATTTTTTCTCAAGCTTTAAGGAATTTAATGGCATTGTTGAAATTAATATCCAATAAAGTGCTAAATGTCATAAAAAGATTACCTTACTTTTAAAGTTGCCTTTTAATTCCTTTGTCTTGAAAATAGTTTTGAAATTTAAGACATTGTGCGAAATAATAATTTTCCTCTTCATGTAGGCGCAAAAAATTAAATGAAGGAAATCTCAGACAACTATCATATTTTACAAGAATATAGGCCAGTATGTCTATTATTTGCTTCAAAAAAAAATCAAAATTGCCTTTTGATTTCTAAAGGTTAAAATTAAGTTCAAAATAACAGCATTTTCTTCGTGTTTTATGTGAAATCATTCATTTCAATGAAAAAATAAACTATATAGGTAGAATAAAACAATTATACATATTTACTTTTATTAATAAAAGTTCAACCAAATTAAACTTAAAATACATCTATCAATTTTTTTTTTTCATTATCTCTCCAAATTTTTTTCTATCTGATTTAAGGTTTGTTGCTCAATTCTGTAGGACCTTCCAGTTGAAGATGTTGATGGAGCAGGTATTTTAATTAATATATTTTTAAGTGGTACCCAACAAATGTCATCTTTAATAGGCCATGTAAGCTGCAGTGAAGGTCCATGTGGACTCGTGAACTTTATAAGAAAATCATTCTTATCTGGTGAAATGTCAGTCACATTACCTAGCCACCAATAGTTATCATACACACAACAAACAAATGAAGATATTGAAATTTGATTTGGGCTCATTACCAAACTTTCTTTTTTTAAAACCTTTGTTTCTTTCACTGATGATTGTGATAAATAGGAAACAAGGATTTTAGATGTGCAGTTGGAAATGGGGATGTAACAATGATAGTTACGTGACCCCAAAATAACTGTTGGCACTTCATTAAATCGTTGTTGAAGCTTATTTTCAACTTCAATAACATTTACTGAAGGCACAAAAAAGAACTTAATATTTGTTATTGTAGCAGTGCAGAAGGAGAAAAGAGCTTTTGCAGTTAAAATCTGATTATTGTAAGGTCTATGCAAACTTGTTCTTGCTGCTAATCGCTTGACAGTCCCACCAATACCATCTCATGAACTTTTGCCATGGCTTGTAGCAAAAAAGTGCCACTCTGATTTCAATTCAAAATCAGATTCATGGTGGCAAATGTTGGCAAAGTTCTTATGATTTTTATACTAGGCTGAAGAGCCATCACTAAAATAGATAAGTTTCTTTACCAAAGGAAATTTTTCTTTTATGGAAGGGATTACAGCAGTTTGAAATGAAAATACTGTTGCTGTATCATGTATGGTGTGATCACTTATGATGCACATAGAGACTGTCAAGAGCTGATTTTCACTGTTTTTTTTCATAAACTACGAGTGGATGAATTGTTGCTTGGCTATTTTCCCAATGGAAACCTTGAATAGCATCCTGAACAATAAATGAGTAGTTTTCAGAAAAATCAAGGAGAACTATGCACTCTTCCTGAGGGATGTTAAGTTTCATATCCTTTAGATATTTTGATTGAGATTTAGCAATAAAATGATGTTTTGTTAAATTTGGCATACACCCAACAAATGAATCAAGAAATTCTTCAGTGGGCTCAACTTGTGTAATTACAGTAGATCTGTCTGTTGAAATCCAACGTTTGTAAATAATTTCATCTGCATTTTGAAAAGCCTCAAACTTTTCATTGTGAAAGTTTTCTTTTGGACACTAAGAACATTCTCCAAACATGCATTTTTGATTTTCTATACTGCAAACATATAGTTCCATTATTTTTAGCAATGAATGGTGAGGTTTAATAGAATGCAACATCAATTTCATATTTTGATGGATGGTACACACACATACAGAATGTGTACCGTTACTTCCAGCTAATATGCAGTGTTTTGATCTGAGCTCAGCGAATTTACTAAATCCAATTTTTATATTTGTATGTTGTTCTTTATACTGGTGGTATGCTTCTTTTAAGTTGCAGAGAATCAATCTTTTTTGTTTTTGGACTTTACCATCATCTGTCCTTACATTAACAAAATCTTTCTTCCCGGGACATAAACGACTGATGTCATCTGACTCATAAAAAGTCTGAATAACAGAAATATCTCCCTGACTGATTTTGTGCTTTGCCTTGCTGCAGGTTTCCCAATAACACCAAATGACTTTTTAATATTTCTTGCTTTCCTCACTAAATACATTGTAGTGGAAAATTCTCTCCTTGTTTTTACAAGACTCCAGCTTTTTGGAACCAGGGTTAAAATCTGGACTTTGTCTGCATGGGATGTTGTTTCTGCAAACTTGATCTCAAGTTCTTCTACTAAACTATACAAGTCCTCATTCTGTAAGTCTACAGACTGGCGATTGTTTTCAATTTCAATAGGATTTACTTAAAGCAGTGGCCAAATTTTCTTTTGTAGCTGAAACAATTTTCTCAAACTTTCTTTTTCCATATTGTTTTCTTTGAACATTACTAAGTTTGCTGACCTTTTTAATTGCATTATTTCCGATTTCTTGCAAGCTGTTATTAAGTTTCTCTAAATATTCCTCTGGAGTTCCTATTGGGTCATTCCATGTCAAGTGATCCAGAGCTGGTTGCTTGACCATTTTATAATCAAATGATTTTTTGTATGTTGATTCCTACATAATTAGAGAGTCCAAAAAGACTAATTTTAATTTTTTTAATCTTTTTCTGAATTCCGATGGCAGCCATTTTTGTTTTACCAAACATGCTGATTTTTGCATTTGTAGGGGTTTGCGTTAACTTACATTACTCGGAACTGGTGAACCCGAGGTTGATGAAACAAAAACCAGTTTATTCAGGAAGATATAGCCTCTATTATCTCCAGTACACATTTAAGGAAAATTGTATCCTAAATAGCAAAAATCAGCTTAAAAGTTTGACTTTAAAATTGACAATTTTTCAATTTTTGAAGGCATATAATTCCCAAAAGGAATCTATTCTCCATATTACTTTTGTGGGAATGTGTAGCTACCTTAATGTACTATATTTACAAAAAAATTCAACCCTGAGATTTGCTTCTTTTAAGAATTACGGGCTTTCAAAATCCGAAAATTTAAAAAAAATCCAAATTTTGACATCTTATATCTTTGTTGGTGCAAAGTTTAAAAATCTGAAATTTTTACAGATAAACCCTCTATAGTGTATTATACTGTAGAGGGTTTATCTGTAAAATTACTGTACTGTAATGTGAGGGTACTGTTGTAAAAATTTCTTGTTTGATATTTATCTACAAGTCAAGTTAGAGGACTTTAAAAATCCCATAAAGAATGTATTTTTTGCCGAAAATGATGGAGCATAAATTTGACTAAGTACTATTTTTATCATTAATAAATTATAATATGATACAACTAATATTACCTATTACATATAAACTTACCTTTTATACATAAAGTAGCTTGTGCACACTTTAAATGTATAATGAAGTTAAAAAATGTGAATAAGTTTCATGGTCACTTTAGATTCCACAGTATAATTGGGGCTTCTCTATTCACTATTTTATAACACAGTTTTTACTATGGTTACCATTGTTAAAACACTTTAAAACTTCAAATAAAAGTATTGATATATTATTTGCAACTAACACATCACAAAAGTATTGATATATACTATACACTCGAGTCAGGTTTATCGTTCTACCTTGATTTGTATTCATTAAGAAGTTTAGATATTTCTTCACTTAGTTTTCGGGAAATATTATGTGTCCTTCCAGTAGTTGTACTTCTAAGGCACTTATTTTCCTTAAAACTTTGCTCATGGGCACCCAAGTCTGGTCTTTCACCTTTTTCTTAGAAGCTGTCCTTGTTCCGGCACATGATTACTTAAATACATGATTAACTTAAATAATAATTTTCATTGAAATCTGTGACATGTTGGCCACAGCTGATTTGCTCATTTCGCATGGAATGACCCAATTACTAATATAATAGCCCAGATCCTCTGGTAACGCTCTGACGTCGCCAACAATAAAACTCGCGCCATAGCACTGCGAGATGCTAAACAGCATTATTTCATTGTTAGAGAATCTAAATTTCAGTAATTTTAAATTTAAAAGAGTAATTGTCGTTCTAATTTCAAATTTTATAGCACAAACATTAATAAAACATTGGATACCTTCTTTATCTCCAACTATACATATTCACAAGTTTTCACCACAGATTGAGAAAGCATGCTTTGTGATTATATTATTAAAAGTTCAAATATGAACTATTGTCTGATTTTAAAACAAATCCGACATCTTGCATATGATTATTCAAAATGTCTGCGCTGAAGCACCCAAGTTTTTCATTCTGGAATTCACTGGGTTAAGGATTTTATGAATTGTCGGAATAATGGAGCCATTTAAGTCAAAACTGAAAGTAGCACAAAATGACTAGAACAAACAATAAAAACAAGAAAAATTAAGTTAACCTAAAACCAGATAAATTTTTTAGATCTCTTTTTTTTTTCTGCACATTTGTTACATTTCAATAAAATTTATGTTCAGTTGAAATGCATAATTTCACTTTTTAGTTGTGACCAGGAACTCTGATACAAACTGAGTAGCTGCCTAAGATTCTTTTGTAACCAATGATGCTAAATACTGAAATAAAAAATATACTTTTTCTACAAAAATGTGGTTATATTAAAAATTGATGAAAGGTGCCCCCTTCTCCCCTAATATGAATTAGATATACAGGTATATGTTGATATTTTTATTAGTGCAGAAAGATGACTATACATTTGATATACACAGTATTAGAATTATATAACATGATCATAAAATTTTGAAGTAAGAAGTGAAGTATTAAATTCAGTCAATGAATTATTGGAAATAATCCAATCATTCTAGAGCAATTCTGGAAGAAAGAAAAATTTTGATTAAAAAGTCAGTTACTAATATTCTTGAATTTTGAGACCTGACAGCCAACTATGTAATTGTATGAAAAATCTTTTGCCTGAATTAGCAAATAAGATCAGTTGTTCTGTTAGTATTATTTATAAACTAGCAGTACTTGCACTTTTTTGCCCGTGGAATCAGGATTTCAACAAAATGAAAAAAAAAAAGTGCCCACAATGACAGGAAAAAGTTTTGAAAACAAAATAAAAAAAGAAGATACACATTATTGATTTTCCCGCTTATTTTTCTTTGCGATAATGACATTTGAGCTGTAAGAAAAAAGTACAGAGTACGTGAATCCAAAACAATACTAAAAAATTGCAACGTGAGAGTCATTATTAAACAGCAAGCAAAATGGCAACATAAACAACATGTGTTTATTGTTGGAATTTATATATTATGCTGAAATGGTGGATCAACAGTTGCTGTAAGACAATAATTAATCCATTTTTATAAAAACTAACTTTTATTTCTTGCTAGAAATAAACTTAAAAATGATAAAAAAAAAACCATTTCTCTCCACATGTTTACATCCTTAATCCATCATGCTAACCAGTGCAACTACACAGCTACAGTGCAAAAACTAAAACTTTGTTAAAAACAGTATAACATATCATCTTGTATAGTTATCAGAAGCAAATGGCAAAACCTGATTGGCTGTGATGTCATAGAAAACGTACATGCCCATATTGTGACAAAATCGACTTGTGGGTGTATGTGAATGCAGTCCAATAAGCAGGATTGAAAAAGTAAAGCTCTTTATTTTACAAATATTCTAAGCAAAGAAACGTAGCACAAGTATAAAATAGCACTTGTAAGAATTCACAGCAGAGATTACCATTAAATCTTACCTTTTTTTTTTTTTGCCGATTTCGTTTTTAGGTCTTGTTTTTTGGCGAAAGATGAGGATCTTTATTTATTATTATTATTTTTTTTTGGTTCTCACTTCTGATTTTGAACCCCCGATAAAGCAAGTCCATGTACGTCACAGTAGTGTATACTGCTTTCCCCCCCCCTTCTTCGGCCCTCTGTGCGGAGCGAATGTTGCATTCCAGAAATAAATTGTCCGTGTGAAAGGAACGGAGCGCGCGCATGCTAAATTTTGGCGCGCAGATGTAAAACTTTTAGAAAAACTCATTTTCTAATTTTCCCGGTTAGTTGAGCTTTCCGGATACTTGAATGCCGGATAATCGAGTGTTTACTGTAGTTTTTTCCGTTTGATTGCATGGAATTTTTTTTCCGGCGCAAATATAGAAGATCCCACCTTCTTTAAGATTCTTTAAAAAAAAAAAAACTTGCTCTTGTTTTATTGCATAAATTTTTTCAATGGATATTCGAATGTTTCTTATATTTTTTTAAAAAAATTACAGTACTATTGAAAATTAATAAGAATATCTTAAAAATTAGTTTAAATCCACGACTTTTTTTGATAATGAAATTCGTTTTCATTCGTAGTTCAATAAAATAATTTGCAGAATTAATTTTTGATGCAAAATAAATCCTTTAATTCAATGAATGTATTAAAATCAAAATTTGTCTTCAGAAAGTTAGTTAATGAAGTATAAAGTGAAGTTAGCAAGAAAAAAGAAATAGATATTTTAAAGCAAATAGTTAAATTTAATTTTTTTCCCCTCTGTTATCCCCCTTTTCTGATTACATGGAGTTTACATTTTAAGAAACCATTGATACTCCATAAGAATATCAGGAAGTACTGTAAAGAAGAGCCTAGAATTCCATATTTGTTCTGTTTTTGATATAAGATGAGGTTAAAGGCATAAGTACCTCTATGAGTTCGTATTGAAAGATTGTGTGGTAGCCACATGTAGTTTTAAGGTTCTATTGTTGATTAAGTTTTATAAATAGATTTAATATTGTGTCTATTTTGGCATCGATTTTAAAATGAAAATTATTTTATACTTTTCAAACTACGGTTTTGTTTAATTTTTTAAAAGTTTATTTTTATTTTTTCACATGAAAATTTAAGCTTGTATATACACATGGAAACGTAGCTGGGCGTTAGTGGTTTCCTGCATTTTTTCATTTATGCTGATTCATCCACACGGGGATAGTGATGATTTAATAGCATTATCAGAATTAATTTATTTCTTCATTTTCAGTTGATTTTTTTTATGGGACTTTAAAGATTTCCTTTCTTTTCTTTATGCTGAATTCGGTTAACATTAAAAAGAAGTTCAGCTAGAATTAATTTTGTTTCATCTGTTCTGTTTTTCATGCTTTTTGTTATTTTTTAAGCACTTTGTCTGTCTACAAATTAGTATACATACCATGGGTTACTGTTTGGATTCTGAGTTATGACAGGGTTTTTTTTTTAGTTAAGTTCAGCATTTTATTTTATTTTTTGTTTTATGTCGTTTCATTGAGGAGGATTATAAGACAAAAAAGGAGAAATTTTACCATTGTGCTTTTATTCCTCGTATCTCAGCCATCATAAAATCGGAATTCTTCTTGAAATACATTGCCATCATTGCAGGATCAATCCTTGGCAAATTTTCCGATTTATCTTGTACAAAACCAATATCCATTGTGAAATTGAACGTTGAATAGTAGAAAAGTCAAAAACTTCACTTTTAAAATATTAGCTAGTACAAACGCCTTGATTCAAAGCAGGGTACAGAACTAGCGAAAGAGAAGTATGTGAAGGAAGGCACCCTTGACGTCAGAATCTACTCTGCCAATGAGAGTGCGTCTCGGATTGCATCGTGATTCCTGCTATTGCAGTGCATCTTTCACTCTCAATATTTAAATAAATAAATTTTTCTGTAAAATTTTACTTGCATATTTGAAATTAGAATGATTTTTTCTACAAATACGGCTGGCTTTCACGTGTTTTTAAAAAATGCTGAAGTTCCCCATTACACACATAGAAATAAGTATCATATAATTATCATTAGCAGTGCCCTTTACATATGCTAGAAAAGGATGAATTGTCACCTGCTCTTTCTTCCAATGAACACTTTGGATAGCATCCTGCATGTTACAAGTATAATTTTCAGAAAAATTTGCTAGAATAATAGCAGTACCTTCAATCAATTCATCCTTTGTTTTGCTAAAGTACTTACTCTGAGCTTTGTGAAGAAGTGATGGGTGCATAATGTAGACAGTTTTGCTACTAAATTTTCAACAAATTCATCAACTGATGTAATAATTGTTTTCAGTTCTGCACCATCAGTTTTCACCCATTGTTTGTAAGAAATTTCATTAATCATTTTTAATTCATTGGAAAACATTAATTCTTCTTTCAGAATTTCCACAGATGGACAGTTATCACATCTGTGTACCATTCACTTTTCGGATTCAGAGGAACAAACTAGTTTTCTTAACAGTGAAATATAGTCATGAATATGAAGAGCATGAAGCACGAGTTTAATATTTTGATGATATATGCAAACACACACAGACACCTTCATTTCCAGCAGTCACACAGTATTTTGGGCGTAATGAGAAAAATTTAGATAGTCCAATTTTTAAATCCTTATGATGCAATTTACGAAATAATTGCTATAAATGTATTTTTTGAGTATAGTAAATGTTTTTTTAATATTTAAAAATAAGATTATGAAATATAAGAATGATAACTTATTTTTTAGAAAGCGATTTACTAGCATATTCCAGCAACAACAAGTTTCATACCTCGATATCCTGGGTTTAAAAAAAAAAAAATTTTTTTTAGTTAAGAAATATTACCTTCCATCTTTTTTTGTAATTAAAGGACACATATTGATTAGCGTTTCTACCAAGTTTCAGAAAAAAATACATTGGCCATTTTTTTTACAGCCCATTAAATTTGGCTAAATTCTGAAGATGATTTTTTTCATTTTCCATGTAAAAATATAGTAAAACATATATTTAATTTTATTTAAACACTGGATTTACATTCCTCATATAAATAGCTTCAAATTGGTACCAAAATTGTTGAATTGGAACCATTATTTCTCAAAGTATTGCAATTTTTCACAGCAGTGCCAAATCCAAGATGGCCGCAATTTGCTAAAAATGACCGTTTTTCAAATGTCCATATCTCAGCCAATAATGGACAAAATGTTTTACAAATTGATATATGGGGGTTTCACCACCATAAGTTTTAGTGGTAATTTTTTTAAAAAAATCTGTTACTATGGAGCAACAATTTTTTCTAACATTGGGTGTCTTCACATGGTTAATAACCCAAAACTAAATCTTGAATCTCAGTGGTCACATGTCTTACAATGACATTGTGTATATGTAGTGATATCAAAATGTGCTAAACAATGGAAGATACATTTTTAATTAAGATAGGCTTATCTCATTCAAAAAAAAATAGAAAGATATGTTACATTATTTCCCCCCCCCCCCCTTAAGCTATGTCTAAAAAGCAAACACTTTGTTCTTCCTTGTTAATAATTAGAAAATAGAGATTATTGTTAAAGAAAATGAACATATTTTTAATGGATTTAGTAATTGAATGTCATAACATAATTAGTGTACCGCCATATCTGTCCATTGAGATAGAAAAATTTCACTCTACGAATCTATTTTTGGAATTATATTGAAAATGATTTTTTTCGAAGAATAAAGTCATATTAACTTGAATTATTTTTGCTTTTGTTCTCTGGGCTATCATTTGAACTTCTCCTGTATATTTACTAATTTTTTTTTTCTGTTTTATCTCTAGTTATTGATTCCCACTTTTATTTACAGTTGTTAATATTTTATTGTTTTTTTAGTAGATAGATAAAATAATTTTTAGCTTTTTTTTTTGGATTAAATTATTTTCTAAAAAAAGTGTAATTGCTGATCTCAATGAAGATTTTGAAACTGACTTAGAAATATTTATTATGCTACAATAATAATAGAAAAACAAAAAAATTAAAGTTAAAAAAAGAAAAATCTAAATAAGAAACAGAAGAATTAAACAATAACGTTAATAATACACCTTTTTGCGCGATCAACGCAGCATCATCTAGTGATTGCATCAACAAAATATTGCAACGATTAATAATTAAAACATATAAAATAAAATTTAGAAAGTAAAAGGAAAAATAGTCAAAATGGAAGGAATGGATGAGAACTCGAATGACGAACTTTTTCAAAGCCCACTCGTCATAGAAGTTCTAAAATGGGCAAAATTTTCTGTCAGGGGTAAGATTATAAATCAAAAGCATACCCTTTGTGACCTGAATTCTGTCCAACCGCAATATAAGAAACATTTCCTTTTGAAAAAAACGAAGAAGCAAATAAAATCCTTAATGAAAAACCCAAAAGATGTAAAGATGTAAGATGTAATGTAAAATAATTTACCCTCTCTGCTGAAAGTAGAATCAAGAAAAGAGATGCCAACTAAATACACACAAAAACAATGGGAGTAAAAATTCTGGAGGCTAGCAAACCTAGCTCCATCTATGAAGAAAAATTCTAGCTAATTAACCAGAAGAAAAAAAGGCTTATATTTAAACAGTTACAACAAATAAAACTAAACCAAAAATATTATTAAATATTAATAAAGATAAATTAAAAGCTTTTTAAACTCTTGAAAAAACTATTAACATTAATGAAAAAATCTGGGTGTCTGTTATCTTTAAGAATATTCTTTAAATTATCTAAAGCTTTAACAAAATTTGAATGCTTATTACAAATGCTATTTATTCTATTAATTTGAGAAAAAAATGGAATTCTTTATAATTCTATAAGGAAGATTTGTATGAAAATTACAAAGTGTTATAGCCTTAAAATTAAATTCTTTTCTTTTATTGTAGATTCCAATAGCAACTCCTGAATTTAAAATTTCAATTTCCATATATAAAAAATTGCATTTATTTATTTCATTATTAGTTTTGTTTAATTTAAGCTCCTCTGGATAGCAGTTATAAATGGAGTTAAAATTGTCATAATTAAACACTAAAAGGTCATCAATATAACAAAACCCAAAAATAAGTTCATTTTTAATAAGTTCTCTATCAAATGAGTGAAGAAAAATATTAGCCAATGCACTAGAAAAACAACAACCCATAGGTATTCCCAAAATCTGCTTATAGTAGTCAACTCCATTAAAGAGGTAATTTTCACAAATATTAATTCTACAAATTTCTAACCATTTATTTTTTTTCTATTAAATCAGTGTTTAGGTATAAATCATATACATTTGACCAGGCTTCAAATAATTTATTATGTGGGAGGCTAGTAAGTAGCTGCTGTGTTGAGCGTGCAAAAAGGTGCATTGTTATCGTTTTTGTTGAATTCTTCTGTTTCTTATTTATACTTTTTTCTTTTTTAATTTTTGTTTTGTTTTTCTATTATTTGTATCTGTATTTTATTACAAATAGCTGCATATGTGCCATTCTATATAATACAAAGAGTTTTAATTAATTTTGACTGATTAATTAATTTAAATTTAATATCTTTGTTAAATCTTGTTAATTGTAAATGCTACAATAATGTTTCAGTGAATGAATGCTACTTGATTTATTGATGTTTAGAATTTTATTTTAATATTTTTAAAGTTTTAGCTTTTTCAAAAATGATGAACATTAATGAATACTGCAACTAATTACTAATATAATAGCCCAGATCTTTCGTTAACGCTCTGACTTCAACAACAATAAAACTCGCGCCATAGTACTGTGAGGCGTTAAACAGCATTATTTCATTGTTAGAGAATCAAATTTCAGTAATTTTAAATTTAAAAGTGTAATTGTCACTCTATTTTCAAACTTAATAGCTCTAAAGTAGTGAAATAAAATTTGCTATCCATTGATATAAAATTTATCTCTCTGTGATCAGTAAATTTTAAACTATATTAATCATATATTTTAAATTAATTTCAGTTTTTTAATAGAAAGTAGTAAATTATGTCAGTGGTATATCATGCGCATGATATAGTTTGGACACCACAATGCATGTAATTATTTAGTGCAATCATGATGATATAATTTGGTAATGTTTTTTGACAACGTTAAAGTTTACTCAAAGACATCAGTACAAGGAAAATTGTTAAACAACAAAAAATACTTCACACTGAATGTTGTTTACCAAGAGGTTTTTTGAATAAAGAAATATGCAAATAAAAAAATATTTCCTGTCATTAATACATATGTTTATTTTATTTGTTTTCAATAAATGTTAAAACATTTCTCTCACATATATATCTATTTAAACACGTCAGATTTGACAGGAAATCTCTCGAATGAAGAGGCAGTTTGCACCCGTTATACCATTATGGGTGATTTTCTAGTATTAATATATTTTCAAAATAATGTTAGTTCATAGGCCTAATCTCTGAATAGTGTGTTTAAAAAATTACTAAAAATAGGAAATCTTTTGAAGGGTAAAAAAATACATGCTATTTGATTTTTTAAAATTGTTATTAATTTACTGACTAGAGAAGAGGATTCAACAGCTCTTTTTTGTTTTATTAATTACTATCTGCCTTCGGCTACCAGCTTGTTCTCCGGGAATATAATTTCAACTGAATCTCTTGCGTATAATTTTATATTAATGGTTCCCTTAACAAAATAATTTTAAATTCCAAATCGTGATAGACATTTAACTTGTGTTCTTTCTGTAGTCTTCCACCTATTCTGTTTGTTGTCTGCATGAGCGTCTTTTGTGGAATCCAGTAACTGTCTGTGTCATGTATCACACAATGACATCATCTTCACTCTCTTATTCCTCTTGAAAATATGGCTGGTATATAAACCTGGTTGCTTTGAGGTTCTCGGCCACTACTTTTTTATACTGCATGAAGATCAGTGGAACAGACCATAAAACCAGAGTAGATTTCATATTCTTTGTAGCAACAGATTCCTTTAACATCTTTCAATAAACCTCATCTAAGTTGTAATGCTTTGTATAACTTTTTCACAAAATTTGGCATGAAAGTCTTCATATCCATAAATACAGAGTATCACCCTAAATAAACAGTTTCCATCGCCTCTAATTGGTATTTTACAATACGTTTGACATGCCATCTCAAAATTAAAACATTCATTCCAAAAAATAACTTCAATTTCTCATTTAACAACACTGCATTCCAAAAAAGTTTTTGATAAACATTTAATTTTCCTGTTGTCTATATAATAAAAATAAATTTAGAAAAGAAACAAAATCATTTGCTATTTATGTTAAATTAAATTTTAACTGAAAAAAAAGGTAATAATATTTACAGATATGTGTTAATGAAATCGACTGCTAGTAAAATTAAATTATAGATATGTCTTAACAAAATCGTTTGCTATTAAAACTAAATTAAATTGCAATGCAATAAAATTATATACAAACGAAAAATATTATTTTAAACTTGCGAAAATAAAACAGAGCATTCTGAATGGTTAATTATTTTAAAGGAGAGACATAATATACCTGTGAAATAAGTCCAGTTTTTTGAGGTTCAGGAACTCTGTACTATTTTGCAAACAAGTCTTCGTTATTTCTGGTAACATATTCCGTTTATTTTACATTATCTCTCAAAAATTAGGGTGTAAAAATTTAGGATACCCCCCATTTCGTTCGAAAATGGGGTAGGTGACCCCGTTGACATATCTAGACATCGGAACCTTTCAAATGACGAAAAAAAATTTCGAAATCGGTTGAGTGATTGAGGCTGGCGGATTCGGTGAAGGTTTTTACCAAATTATTAAACCTTGTAGAAATCCCCCCAGCCCTAACCTCCTGATGGATTTCAACTTTTTTTTTTTTTAATTGAAAGGTTATGATGTCTAGATATGTCATCATGGGTTTCCTGCCCCAAACCTCATCCCATTTTCGAACGAAATCGAAAAACATTTCTCCACCATACATTCTCTACATGTTTTTTTTTTTATTATTTTGTTCGAAAATGTAGGGTGGTGAGGGGAAGGCAACCCTTGATGACATATCTAGACGTCATAACCTTTCAAATGTAAAAACATTTGTCGAAATTCATTGGGTGGTTTGGGCTGGGGGATTTCTACAAGGTTTACCCATATACAATGTACAGAGAAGTGGTTTTTCAATTTCGTTCGAAAATGAGGGTAGGTGGGAAGCAGGCAACACTTGATGACATATTTAGAAATGATAACCTTTCAAATGAAAAAAAAAAAAAAAAATATCGAAATCGGTTGAGTGGTTGAGGCTGGTGGACTTGGTGAATGTTTCTACCAAATTATTAAACCTTATAGAAATCTCCTAGCCAGAAACACCTAACGGATTTTGACAATTTTTTTAAAAATTGAAATGTTATGAAGTCTAGATGTTAGCAAGAGTCTCCTGCCCATCACCACCCTATATTTTTTAACAAAATCTAAAAAACCAATAGAAAACCTGTAGGTGGAGAAATAACAAGTGAAATAATTTAACAATAGATATTAAAATTTTGCATTAAATAGAATGGTGCAAAAATGCAGCAACTTCCAATAAAATACAAAAGAAAGATATTTAATTACAAAAAAGAAAATTCAGAAGAAACAGAAGAAGTAAACAATAGTGGTAACAATATACCTTTTTCGCGCAACGCAGCAGCATGCAGTGATTGCATTAACAATATTGTCTATAATCAACTAGCCAATTAAGATACAATCTGTTCAAGTTTCTTTAAAATGATGTAAAGCTTTGGCTGAAGTTTACATTAAAGAACTTCTATTATCATGCAACGGCATCTTTAAAAATGTTTCTTTAAAAAACATCTAATCGCATACTAATATGGCTTATAATGCAAAGGATTTTTAGTTGATTAAAAATCAGAATCAACAATCTTTAAAAATATTTACGGCATACAGCATTTATTAGTTTAGGTTCAACAAAAATATAAAAACATGAAGTTACTTTTACAAGTATAAAAATACAAAAAGATATTGCATGATCCTCGCTCATTTAAAAAACTCAGCAAACATGAGTTACTTGAGCGGAAGGTATTGTGAATCAGCCAATGAGCGGAAGAGAGGAAAGGAAAAGGTTACAATTGCTTACATCCACTTTTATACAACCTCCTGGCGATCACGTGATAAGATTTACATATAAATTTGCGTACTATATGACAGTTACGACTCCAAATCAGAAATATCGAAATCTCATGCTAATTAGATGATTGCATCTAAAAATAGTTTAATCTTACACAATACTAACTCAGCATGAGATCATGAAATTTAATTTATTACTTATAAGATCAATATGTTTATAGATTAAAAAAAAACAATTTCTTGGGAAAGAACTGAAGCAAACTACGCTTTTATTTATGTAGTCATTTTTTGCATACATTTAGAAAGTTTAGGCTAGGAAAATTTAAACTGAGAAAAAGGTAAGCACAATCAGGGTTGCAGCGATTTAAATCAGTTGATTAAAATCACTGATTTAAATCGCGATTTAAATCATCTGATTTTTTAAAAAAAAAAAATTACTGATTTAAATCACTTTATTTTAAATATCGAATTTAATCTGCTTTAATGAAATAAAATTGTTCATGTATCTTTAAATAGTGATTTTAAAATATTTTTAAATGTATATTCAAAGAATATATGAAACATAAACAAAAATATTTCATTGAATTGGTGTAACTAGAATATTTCCCTATCTTTATTATTGAGAACAAAGCAAATTAGATTTTAAATAAATCTCTAATGAGCAACACAATAAAATGAAAAGTATGAGATGCTCCTTTTTATAAAATAAAATAAATATTGTGAAAGGATCATGATCACAAAGAAAGAACATAGTAAAATGCAGTGAGTTTCATTTTAATTTTGGAGAAAACTAAATAGTTTTGGGGACAACAAAGTGCTTATATTGCAATAATGTTCAAATGTAAGATAATTAAGTAATAATACATATAAATGTTCCAAAAGAAATACAAACATCTACATAGTGCAATCTCTTAAACTATGATCTATACTTATAAAAGGCAATGTTTGTGTGTGTGTGCGCACTTACAAATATTTTTTAAATAGTTGTTACATGTTTGAATTAATTTTTTTTAATTTATGTTTTTTTTTAAAAGAAAGTACAGTTAAATGACCGGTATGTTGTTATATATATATATATAATTCTATGACTGTAGGGCTCATTGTCTAATATACAAATGTTAAATATATTTACAGATTTTAAAAAATCATTAAAATAAAATAAATCTTGATTTAAATCAAATAAATCGATTTTTTTGAAAAAAATAAAAAAAAATCGACAACCTTGAGCACAATATATTACGATTAATTTATCTTTTTCCTAACACAATCAAACAACAAAAATCATTCTTCAATAAAAATTATAACACATTAATATTAAACAAATAAAATGGAAGTTTTCCTTATTTACGAAAGTTTTTTTTCTGCATTATTTCAATTATTGAATAAATTCATGCCACATAGGGAATATTAGTTGACTATTAAGTCATTCCCTTAACAGAAAATTTATCCATATTACAACTGTAATGGCGAGTGGCACTTTGAAGAAGTTTGCCATTTGAGTTCTCTTCCATTTTTTTCCATTATATTTGTTTAATCATAATGTGTTATAATTTTCATTCTAGCATGATTTTTGTTGTTTGATTGTACCTTAATTCGTTAGTTGATTATAGACAATATTGTTAATGCAATCACTGGATGCTGCTGCGTTACACGCAAAAGGTATATTGTTATCACTATGGGTTTACTTCTGTATTTTCTTTTTTGTAATTAAATATGGTGGAGAAGCGTTTTTTCGACTTTGTTTGAAAATGTGGTGTGGGGCAGGCAACCCATGATGACATACCTAGACGTTAGAACCTTTCATTTAAAAAAAAAAAAAATTAAATCCATCAGGTGGTTGGGGCTGGGTGATTTCTACAAGGTTTCCCCCCATAGACAATGTATAGAGAAGTGTTTTTTTTTTTTCGTGCGAAAATTCTCGGGGGGGGGGCAAGTGACCCTTGATGACATATCTAGACATCATAACCTTTCAAATGAAAAAAAGTGTCAAAATCGGTCGAGTGGTTGAGGCTGACGGACTCAGTGAAGGTTTATGTTACCAAATTATTTGAAATATATAGATTCCTTCAGTATAACAGATAATTGAAAAGTGCTCCATCGTGGCATCTGAAACTTTAAGGAACAAAGGGGATGTAAATAAAATTTCCTTCTTAAGTATTGTGACAAAATTGTCTTGTAGGTGTACGTGAATGCAATCCAATAAGCAGGACTTAAAAAAAATAAAGCTCTTTATTTTACAAATATTCTAGGAAAAGAAATGTAGCACATGTATTTCACAGCACTAGTAAGAATTCACAACAGAGATTTTCATTAAATCTCAATACAGCGCTCAAAGGTTTCTTATTAGCTCACCAACTTGCTTGCTGATCAAAATCCAACTGACTCATCTTGGCTTCAGAGCTTGCCTTTATACTTTTCAACAGGAAGTGACTTCATTACGTAGGAAGTGACGTAATCTCTAGAAAGTTCATGAAACCAGTAGAAATAGGTGGAAAGTTCGAGGTCCTTCTAGAAAATTCCCTTTGTGCGTAAATTGCTCGTAAGTCTAGCATCTCGGGAAGCGACTTTATATCTTTGTAAGTGTCCCCTCTTCAAAGACTCCCGCGTCTCCGGCACGTCTCATTACATAGAACTATGATCGAGTAGACTACGTATGGAGCCTAGCTTTGGAATTTATATGGATGACCTTTTGGCGTTGGTGTGAACGACCTCTGTACCTGTAGACAACATTCGTTCAGTTTTCTTAAGCAGTAACTCTGATCCTTCCCAGTTCTGTTAGCTTGAAGTCAAGCCTCTACGAAGTAACGGATTATACATCCAGAACTAAATCTCTCTCCTTAAAATGGTGGTCTGTTGCTCTGGAGTCATACAGTTTTCATTCATTCGCTGGCCAGTTTAATTGCTTCTCAAGCAAAAGCGCGTATGCGCTTTCCAAGCGATGCCTCAAATTTTCCTGTATATTCATTCCCGGGAAGCGTTTCACTTTCGGTCATCCAAAGAAAATCGCCTGTCGCAGGCGTTGACAAGCAGCATTTCGGTCACCTGGTGTTCCGCTCCTATAGGCCAAGAGGAAGAGTGGAGAGCACCTATCCCAATCTGTCTGGTTCCTCGAACAAATAAAGACAGATATTTAAATCGTTGATTAAATCTCTCAGACCATGCCATCGGTTCGGGATGTAACCGCAGATGGATTGGTCTTCAGAATTCCCAAAAGCTTGCAAAGCTCAGTAAAGAGGCAGAAGTTAAATTGCTACCTTAGTCGAATGAATATCATAGGCAGCCATAACCTGAAATCCAGCTTCGTATGAGTTCTTCAGCTACAATGCGAGGCTTCCTGGTCTGGAATGGGATTGTCTCAAGATCTGGTAAAATAGTCCATTAAGACTAGGATGTATAGATTACCTTTTTTCTGTTGCGGAAGGTCCTAGGATATCCAAAGCCATTCTTTAATGATGGTTACAGTATAAACGTTGGCGACCTTTGATCCTTGTTTTAGATCCTCTTCTTGCTCATAAGCAGATTCTCTACACCATTTTTCAATGTTGAGCGAATTCGATCCCAATAAAACGCTCTTGTGTTTGCTTAAAGTTTTCTGACTCCAAAATGCCTCACTTGCACTGTCATGAGTCTCTGCGAGAACTTCGAAATTCTACTCTTTGGAGTAGTTGCCAATGCGCGATCTTCCATCATCACTCTCCCACCCTCGGTATGAACCCGTCCTTAAGATGTAGAGATCCCAAAGGGCCCAGTATCGTTTTGTTGCAGGACTCTCGACGAATTTCTTGCCAATTGGTCGATCCGTCAACATTAGTTTCTTCTCAAGAATTGTTTAATGCAGGATCTTCTAGCTCGCCTTTTGGATCTCCTATGAAGAACCAGGGATCACGATTCGTTGTTAAAACTTTACAGAAGTATCTGTCTCTATTCCGAACTTTTCGGTCATTGAAGCAATGTTTGCACTTTCCTAGGAGTCTTGAGAGGGTATCTGCATTTTTTGAAAAGGTCCCTTTGTTATGCAATTTCGAAATCAACTCCTGAAGTCTTTGTCAGCCAGCTATCGCCTTCAGGTTCCTTAAATTCAAAAAGCCATCTTAAGAAGATGATCAGTCTGAAGAATTTGTCCATAGGTAGTGATGAAATGCTCTATAAATTGACAATGGTGTAATTTTAGTGACACAATAATTTCTTTCTGCTTACCCAAGCTCTTGCTGAAGTAAGTGATGATGTGTGTTCCTCATTTTTCAATATTCTGGGATAGCACAGCTCCTATTCCTTCATTAAGCATCCTGTATCCAAAATGAAATCTTGTCAGCGGGGGTAGGTCAAATAGGAGAAGATGTCAAACCTACTTTTAAACTATTGAAAGATTTCTACATTCTTCTGTCCAATTAAAATTTGATTTAGCTTCAGTTAATTTATGTAGAGGTCTTGCTATTGTGGAGAAATTTTTCACAAAACGGCGATAATGGGTGCACAGTCCAAACTTCTGAGATCAGTAGGTACCTCTGGGCAGGCTAATCAACTACTGCCTTAATTTTCTCTGGATCAGTTTGATGTTTTGCTCCAGAAAATTCTCTGAGGAAGACGGCGATATCACACTGGTTCACAGGTGCATATGATCTCCTTTGTAGATGTTTATTGTTTAAATTCAAAACTCTAGCGGTGTCTTCCATTTCCAAATCAGCAGTGTGGCTACAAGAACACCTTTCTGGGAGACTTGGAGGAAAGTTTTACGCATATCTGAACTGTCCAGAACTTGGAACTCCTTGAATAAGACATTCTGATTCTGTTATTATAGTTCTCTTTTTAGCCAATAGACGCGACTTTGAATGCTGACACTGGCTGAAAACAGAGGATTTTCTCTCCTCTGTCCATATCTGTTCTTCTCAATCTACTGTGAAGTTGAATTTTGAAGGAAATCCAGGCGAGAATACAGGGATCGATGATGTCAGCTCGTAGATTCTGTGATGAAATAAGGCCACATTCAATGGATGCATCCAGTTTTCTCTGTATTTCCGTTTTTTCACCAGTTGGTCTTTAAAGAAATGTTTGGAGCCGTTAAATAAGCTGTTCCTTCAATTTTTGTCAAATCTGCTAAAGAGTGGCGTTTGCACCTGTATCCACCAACATCAGACACTGGATACCACAAATGCAGTCCCTTCAAGAGTCCATTTTTCTTTCCGCTGAGGAGACTTCGGATCCCTTCTTGGGCTCTATTCAGAGAAGGCAGCCAGCCCCACAAGCACCATTTGTTGTTTTCTGGTTCCGAGTTACCATCCTCTGCAGCCAACTTCTTCGAACCTACGTGCCTTGTTCACTTCCAGCAAGTGGCTTGGGTTTCACCAAAGTGTTCTTCTCCCAGAAACACTACCTGTTTAATAATTTTTCACCGGTTGAAGAAGAATTCATATTTATCACTCTTTCTCTACCATTTATGTTGCTCACCATTGATCGGCGTGTCAGGATGTCTTGAAACAGTTCTCGACCTCTTATTTCTGTCTATAAGCCAGGATGATTTGGATCTTTCGTCCATCAATCTGGTTGAATGTTGCGTGTCTTCATCTCGATGACTGACGACTGTTGCTAACTTTGCTGAATCCAGAGGGCACTTGGCAGAGCAGACTCTGTACTCCCCTTGACGCCAATTCTTGAAGGCTTTCTCCTGTTTCTGTCTGGATGGTTTGTTAGATCAGCAATTGACAGCCCTCATCTCTTCCTGTCAGCCTTCATCTCTTCCTGAACAGCCTTCATCTCTTCCTGTCCAGCCTATCTCCATCACAGGAAACAGCTTTTCAAATTGTTTGTCCGATCTGGTCAAGGTCCGGTCTCTGGCATTCACAGGAAAATCAAAATATCCCACTTCTGACACCAAATGTGACAAAATTGTCTTGTGGGTTGCGTATCAGTCAATAAGCAGGACTTAAAAATAAAGCTCTTTATTTTACAAATATTCTAGGAAAAGAAACGTAGCACAAGTATTACACTAGTAAGAATTCACAACAGAGTTATCATTAAATCTCAATACAGCTCAAGGTTTCTTATTAGCTCACCAGCTTGTGCTATCAAAATCAACTGACTATTCTTGCCTTTATACTTTTCAACAGGAGGTAGCGTAATCTCTAGAAAGTTCATGAAACCAGTAGAAATAGGTGGAAAGTTTGAGGTCCTTCTAGAAAATTCCCTTTGTGCCAACTCTAGCATCTCGGGGAAATGACTTTATATCTTTGTAACAGTATTTTGATTAATATTGAGTATTTTGTGTATTTCTGTATGTTTCCTTGCTACTGAAAAATTGCTATAATTTTTATCTTTTAACACTTGAACAAAATTCAATATTTGAATGTTGAATTTATACTGTTGTATACTAATGTATGCTGCTATATTTGAATATGTTTTTTAAAACTGAAGCGTTAATGTTTTTCTGTTAATTGTAATGCTCTTAATTACATCAAGCATAAGGATGAAACCTCACTGTGAAATAATTTCTCATTTTTATTCATGAGATTAAATTTTTTATTATATAAGTTATAGTAATAGAAATAGTAGCATAATTCTAATGAAAAATGCAAACTATATTTTGTAAACTATATATCTTACTTCTTAAAAGATAATTTCTCTTGCTGTTATGTTTAAGTGAATAAATTACTGCCAAGACACCCTTTTTTTTATTGAAAGTTAAATCAAAGAAAGACTCGGATATAATTTAATCAGAGCCATTCTGCTAAAATTTAAAATTTAAATAAAAATTTTAGGAAATTTCTATTTCTTTTATTTATTTTGAAATATTATTTCAGTAGTAGTTTTTAAATGTATTAAGACATGCACATTTTTTTTCAGGTTGAATTTTCATATCCACCTTTATTCGATGGGGAAAACATCAAAAGCAGTGATTTACCAGAGCCTTGGAAACATTTACCAACTCTAGCATTACCAGATGGTGCCCATAACTATGAAAAAGGTTTGTTCGTAATTTTGTGTAAATTATTTGAATTTATTGCTAATTACTTCTCATATTCTATTTTGAAGTTTATATTAACATAATTTAAAATTATCTGTGGTTTCAGCGTGTTAAAGTTCATTTTTTAGATATTTCTTGTACAGTAAAAGCTTAACTAACTGGCATGCTCGGGAAATTCCGATTTCCGGATACCTGCAGAGTCCGGATACTTGAGTGTGACGGAAAAATGGGGGTAGATTGTAGCCTTTTTTTTAAAGATTTTTTGAAATAATTTGTTTTGTCATTTTGAAATGTGTGTAAATATATTTTAAGATACTCTGTATCTTCCATAACATTGTATTTACAAAACATATTATGAAGATTTTAATTTAACATTGATGATTAAAATATATATATATGATCAATGAATTTTACCGTAAATATATGATTGAAAATATAAACATATAAAAATAGCCTAAAACTGAAAAATATTCTACTCAGCAACATATTAAAACTCTTTTAAGTGATCATAAAAATCCAGATTGAATATCAAAACTAATTATCTTTTAGAGATCGCAGAGGTTATTGAGCATCATATTTCCAATTCTCCTACACTTGATATACGTGTCGGAATAAACATCTCTGATTTGGATTAAATAAATAAAGGAAACAAAGAGACTTACCATCTGTAATAACCCTCCCCCCCTTTTATTATTTTTTTTGGTTCTCACTTTACCTTTGAACCTCCATAAAACAAGTCTGTGTAAATCTGGTACTGTATATTGTTTTTTTCTTCTTCTAAGCCCCTCAGTGCGAACGAGCGTTGCATTCCTGAAATAAATTGTCGCGTAATGGGGAGGCGTGGCTAAATTTTGGCCTGCAGACGTAATTTTAGAAAAACTCATTTTCTAATTTTTCCGTTAGTTGAGCTTTCGATCATATAATGTCGAGGAGTTTACTGTAATTTTATGCTTGAATATTTATTGTACTTCAATTTTTTATGGTATGTGACTATATAAAACTCCAGTTTGAAATTGGTTTGGTCATTAGCATTGATAACTGCATGCATGAAATCGGCCCCACACCATTCCTCAAATTCTTAAGTAAAATGACCCTAATCAGATACCATTTTTGCCCCATCACCCACGTTCGGGACGCCCCTATTTTATCCTGTCCTGTAATTTTTACCATTAATTTGATTTGGAGGTTGATTATTTTAACCGTAAATTCTTCTGAGGGCTACAGGGGTGAAAAAGAGAGGTCTAAAATATGAACATATGTACAAGGGGGGGGATTTGGAGGATTTTCCTTAAATTTAAAAAAAATCAATAAAATGACCGGTTTTTCTGGTTTGTTTTATAATTTTTTTTTTCACTCAATTTCTAACTTCCATTCCCGCCCCTTTTCTCACCCAAAACCCATATAATAAAAATATATGGCAACAATTTTATACTAAAAGCGGGTAGAGTCCCAACCCTCACAAGAAAATTTGGAAGTTTCACTGTACAATGTTGCCTCTTATTTTATCACTGTTATGTAATTTTATTGTAATTTGTTGGAGGTGGGGAAGGGTTTATTTAACACTAAATTTAAGAATAAAATATATAATATAAATAAATATTAATGTAATAAAGTTTGGAAGTTTCACTTACAAGCGTTGTTGCTTACATCAAACTTCATTAACAAACAGTTTGTAAAGCAATGGATAAGACAGGTGATGGATTTAACTTTTGAAAACTAAATTTCCTCGTCTTAGTGAGTCTAAAATCAAGGAAGAGGATTTTGGTTAGACAACTTTTAAAGATTCAACATACTATATTAAATTACATTTATTATATTTTATATTATATTATCTATTATTATTTATTATATATTATATTTTATTTTTAAATTTATTGTCTTAAATAATCCTTTCCCCTCCAAATCAAATTCATGGCATTAAAATTACATAACAGTATAAAAAATAAAGCGGCATACATTGCTGTGAATCCCAAACTTTCTTGTAGGCCTTAGACCTCTCCCTTACCACGTTTCAGCAAAATTTTGCAATACATTTTTTATTGTGGGGTGTTTGGGTGGGAAAGGGGTGAGATATGTAAATATAGTGAAAAATTGCGAAATAAACTCAAAAACGGTATATTTATTGATTTTTTTAAATTTAAAGACCAAATCCCCCTATACAAATGTTCTTATTTTAGAACTTCTCACCTCTGTAGCCCCTCAGAAGATATTTAACTTGGTTAAAATAGTTGCTTTCCCCCTCCAAATCAAATTCATTGCCATAAAATTACCGGGCAGTTGATAAAATGGGGTCAGCAGTGGGTGATGGGGCAAAATGGGGGTCATATTCGGATTCAGTGGGTCATTTTACATAAGAATTTGCGGGAATGGTGTCGTTGCTCGAAAAAAAAATTTTTTTTTGCAGCGCAGTGTAATTTGAAGTTAAAAAAATTATTGTTCCAAAGCTTGGTCATTCCCTAATTTCTGATGCTATTTTATTAATATTTTATTTTTCTAGGTTTTATATTTAGAATTTGTGGTAAATCTTTTATTTTGCTTTTGATGATTTTGTTTGTCTTTATCCAATATATAGTGATGTGCTGAAAGCATTAATATATTAATGTTATTCAAGCCATTTTCAATACTGAGATATTTTAGTTCTTTTTCATGTTTATTTTCATATACCGTCATTTATTTATCAACTAACTATAAAGTCAAAGCAAATTAACTTTTCTTCAGATTGGTATGCGGATAGTTGAACACAGATTGTTCTGATTTACCCCTCCAAGTGGTCCAACCAGCATTTTTCTTTTTTCAATGTTCATCTGAAAAGTAGATTATTTTTATTTGTTAATATAGTTTCTTAAAATCCCAGGGGTTGAATATTCTTGAGATTTCAAAGTTTTGATTAAACTTAAAAATAGGTTTATCTACTTGAAAGCTCATTTCTAAGTGCTTGAAATGAAGCAATAAAATAATTGGTCACTTGGTGGGTTAAAGCATGTTGTTATACTTTAATTAGGTAGATTCCTTATAGTTAGTCTACCTATTGCAATGGTTCTCATGACACGACTTTCGGAAAATTTCTGCAGATCTTCACCTATCAGGACCCCTAGAACCCAAAACCACCCTTCATTAAAAAGTGTATATATATATGTGTGTGTGTGTATATATATATGTGTGTATATATATATATATATATATGTGTGTGTGTGTGTATATATATGTATAACGCTTTTTTCCATGTTGTGAACACGATAACTGGAGTAATTTTCATGTAAATTTAACCAGCGTGGGGTATGTTGTAAGGATAGTGAAAATCTCGATCGAGTTCGTAGATGGGTTATCCAGCTCAAAGGGGGAGGAAATGGTGAGGGGGTGAAAATTTTCATTTTCCCATAATTCCTTTACAATTGAAAATAGAAAGAAAATTCAAATCGGGCAAATTATTGCCTTATCATAACGAACAATTTTTGCATTTAAACTTTTTCGATAGCTACAATTGCTTCGAAGTTACGAGCTGAAAAGTGATTTTCCCACCCTTCTCCTCCTCTCCCCCTAACTTAAAATACGTTTTAACTTATGCATGTTACACCTTGTTGGAAAGCTCTTGTCATTTGCAGTCTCTTCCACCCGCTTTCATTCTTGCACCTCTAATCTTTATGAGAATAGAGGACGAAATGTTCTTTTCCTTATTATTAGTAGAGACGTATATATATAACGCTTTTGCCCATGTTATCTTGTGAACACAATAACTAGAGTAATTTTGATTAGATTTTAACCGGCGAGGGTTAAGTTGTAAGTTCGGTGAAAATATCGACCGAGTTTGTAGATGGGCTAACCAGCTAAAAGGGGTGGAAATGGTAGGGGACTGAAAATTTCATATTCCCATAATTCCCTTACGATTCAAGATAGAAAGAAAATTCAAATTAGGTGAATTATTGCCTTATCACAACAAACAACTTTTGTATTGAAACTTTTTTGATAGCCACAATTTCTCAGAAGTTATGAGCTAAAAAGCCATTTTCAATCCCCTCCCCAACTTACCATTTCTCCATAGCTCTGTTACGACTAAAAATAGAAAAAAATTTTCAATTAGGCGAATTATCACCTTATCAGAACGAACCACTTTAATATTAAAAGTTTTTGTCAGCTGAAATTGCTTAGAAGTTATGAGCAGAAAAGTGATATTCAATTCCCCAGCCACCCCCCACCCCCCAATTTATCATTTCCCCATTACTCTGTTACGATTGAAGATAGAAAAAAAACTTTCAATTAGGGGAATTATCACATAATCATAACGAACAACTTTTATATTAAAAGTTTTTTGACAACTACAATTGCTTAGAATTTATGAGCTGAAAAGCGATGTTCAAACCCCCCAATTTATCTTTTCCCCATAGCTCCATTATGATTGAAGATAGAAAGAAAATTTCAATTAGAGGAATTATCACCTTATCATAACAAACTACTTTTATATTGAAAGTTTTTTGACAACAAGAATTACTTAGAAGTTATGTGCTTCCATCAGCCGCATTCACTTCCACTTTTTGTACAGTAAACAAGCTGATATATCTGGCTTTGCTCCGGATTAAAATGCTTTCATGTCTAATATTTTTAATGTAAAAACTACTATTGTATAAAAATTATAATACACAAATTCCTTTTCTTATCTGAAACATTTTTGATTAAAATGAGAATATCAATTGAAACAAACGATTTTTAAAAACGGCTGTTTTCTCCATAAATTATTATTTGTTATATAGGTACTTCAAATTTTGTTAACAATTACTAAAGTCAATGAAAGGTTTTAATGAATATTTTGAAACAATTAAATTAACTATTTAATTATTCATTCATTTAAAGCGTGAAAATAAATCAATAGCTGGTCCCGATATAAATTGTTAAATCGTCTACAATTTTCTATTCGTTACTATTTCGTTAACAATTACAAAAGTAAAAGAAAGAAAGGTTTCACTGAATATTTTGAAAAAATTAAATTAACTAGTTAATTATTCATTAAGTTAAAGAATGAAAATCAACAATCATTATTTGGTCCTCATATAAATTGTTAATCGTCTACTTTTAAAATTTTCTTTTAGCATTAGTCCAGAATTCTGTGAATGTATTCTGGCAACTATATATGTTCCATTCAACAGTAAAGAATATTGTTACAAATTCTGTATAAAATTAATTTTGAAAAAATATTAAAATGAGAGAAACAAATTGTATGGAAATGAAATTTTTGTCACTGAAATGCTAATTTTTTAAAAATTTAATAAGGTGTAAAAATTGTTTCATGAGATAATGTTTTTCAAAGATATCACGGAAAAACGCATTTCTTAATTTTTAATTAACTGAAATTGTAAGTAACTTTTGGGCTTTGAAAAGTTAAGGTGAACTTTATCTTGTCTTGAATAAAAAGTGTGCAAAGTCTGTTTGAAATCAGTCCAGTGGTTTAAGAGGAGATGTGGAGCATACATACAGACACAGTAACTTTTATTTGAATTAAGATAATTATTAGATCATTACAGGATTAAGATTGCTGGCCTAATACTATGAGCATGTACTGTGAACCTTTTTTATAAAGGTTTTAGTGAAGATATCGTTACAATTAACTAAATTTTTAATTTTATTTAAGAAATAGTTAATTTGATAATTAGTTAATATATTGAAAAATATATCATTAACTTTGGGGATTTTCTGCCTGAGTATTTGCTTTTAACTGTCGATATAGATTTAAATTTCCTGTTCAAAATGGCTGCATTGATATCCTGTGCGGGGGGGGGGGGTTTTTTAAAAATTTGTTTTTCTTCAGTATTTAAAAATTGGATTTCAAAGTATAAGTCTGTATTCTAGATATTTCAAACTTTTTGTATCTTTATTGAAATTTCAAGCTTTTTGTATCTTTATTGAAATTTCAAGCTTTTTGTATTCTTTATAGATACTATTTATTTTCATTTGCCCTCTTTGGATAATCCCCATCAGACTGTCTATGGAATATCATGTTACCGACAGATGAATGCAAAAGTATGTTTTTAAGTCATATTCCTTTATAATTTACTACAAAATTTGTGCCCGTTTTAGACGGGCTTTTAGCTTTCCAACAATATATCAGATTTGATTGTCACAGATTTACTAACGAAAGTTGTTGAAGAAAATCTCATGTAGATTGCTAGAGTGCTTAAGAAATAAAAAAAAAAAACCATGAAAAACAGAACTGATGAATCAACTGACACTTCTGTTTTGTTAATAGCTTTATTTGTTACAATTACTTTCATTTTGTCAGAGTAAAAATAATGCAGAATCCACTAACAGAAATAAAATGCATTACCAAATACAAAATTAAAAAAATTGATGAATTCAAATCTTTTAAGTAAAAGGAGCCTTTTTCAGTGCAAGAACGTTCAAGTCAAAATTAATCACTAAATCTTTATAGCATTTAAGATATCAACTTTCATCTTAAATATTCAATTAAAAAATTAAGCACGTAAAGGAAGAAAATATCGGATGCACCATTGGAATAGAGAGACTTCAAAATACTTTCTTTTTCAAAGACTCACTTCCCCTCTCAAAAACTGCAATGACAGCTTGCACTCTCTGAATTCAAAGAAACTCCTACCCTGTTCCCCAAATCCTTCTGGGGGGGGGGGACAAACAGGGTTCGTACTCCTCCTGAAATTCCTGAAAAACTCCTGAATTTTGCTTTTTGTTTCTAAGGGCCCTGAAAACTCCTGAAAATTGTGTTTTTTATCCTGATATTTCTTTTTGTCTCCTGAAAAATTACAATCGAAGAGCAGAAGATATGATAAAACATAAAAATATAACATTTCCGTTTTTCCTTATTGATAGAAAGTCGCTGGAATCCGGAATTCTTACTTCTGACCTTACTTAGTGCCGAAACAGTCTACCGCGCATGTTCCGAGTCGCCGCAATCAGGAAAGATGGGAGAATTGATATTTAGTAAACTTTCCTCCCAATTTTATAAAAATTGTCCACACTACCCCCTTCACCCCTACAATTGATTTTTTTTTTCACGTTATCTCCTGAATTTTCTGTACTGTACTCCTGAAAAAATCCTTAGAAACTCCTGAATTTTACTATCATATATACAGTATGAACCCTGGACAAAGAAAGCGCTGTGGGTGTGAAATCAATCGCACTGCGTCTGGCCTGAATCTCTTTTGGCACGTAGCCATGCCCACATTCCTGAGCGTTAGTTCTATGCCTGGACAATTCTAATATATAGATTAATAAAAACATTAGAATAAAATAAATTAAGATTAAAACAATAAATACTGCCTTCAACATTTTGCATGGAAAACTAGTATCTTCTTTTTTCTGTTTTGTCTTATTCAATAAGTTCAATATAATTATAATAATTGTATCTGTTATGATAACATTACATGATATAATAATCATTAATTTTTTCACTTTATTTGCATGTAAAGAACTTAATTCGAAGGAGTTCTGATATTACCAGAGAAACTGTCCAAAAAAGTGTATGTGTATTGAGTAAAGTACCTTTATATGGTCTTATCCAAGCCAAACTGGAATTAATTACTCATGCATACTTTGATGAAAGAGATTTTAGTAAAGTTTCACTTCTTGAAGAAACTTACAAGAATTTAAATAGTTCTCTTCCTAAAGATCTGTCTGATGGGCAACAAGCATTTTTGGGTGAGTGATTTTTTAATAGAATGACATTTAAAAATAATTGTGTCATGTTATTTTATTTTTAAGTTGAAATATTATGCTTACTGAATATTAGGAAGAAAAATGTTCAAATGTTTATTTAATTAGTTGTGTATTTTAAATAAAATGTATATCTAATATATTTTTGTGATTTCTGTGGTGAGTGGTTAGTCAGTTACAAACATAATTTGTTTTGTCAGTATTTGTTAACATATATCTCTATGGGGACTAGATTAATTCATTCTCATGATCCCTCAAAAATAAAATTATATAATCTCCCACTACATTTATGTAGCACCAGGGAGCAAGGATGAGAATTTTCACTTGAAAAACGTCTTTTATTTGTATCTGCTTAGCATGTTTTAGCAATTGGTAGAAATTTTCAGCTTAGAGACAGTTTTGAAGATATATTCTTTATCCATGACCAGAATCCAAGTCAACATGCTCTTGATTACGAGACCAAAGACAAAATAGACCGTGAGGAGCACACTCAGCTTTTATGCACTTCAGAATGTTAACTGTCAGTTTAGAAGTGAAACTAAAGAAATCGCTACTTCAGCAGTTTTAATAAGGCTTGGGAAAATTAAAGGTTCACTCAAGCACTGATCAGAAATGGCAACCAGGCTCAGAAAGTGATTGTGATGTTAAGGCATGGATGAAAAGGATTGATTACACTTACAAAAGATGCTGATAACAATAATAAAAGTGTACACAGTCTTGTATTTTCAGCCATCGGGTTTTTCCCATTTGTGGGGCATTAAAGAATATGAATTAATATCAGTTGCTTTGAATTTTTTGGAAGTGATCAATGACTTTCTCAGTGTAGAGATCTCCAAGCTTATTGACCTCAGCCTGGTTTGTTTGCTATTCTAAGACCATTTTGGGTATATCTTCCCATTTTTACAAAAAATCTGTAACAGCAGATTTTGGTATTGATCTTTTTGTTATTATCTTTTTCAGAAGAAAAATATTTTGCTGAGTTTCTTGTTGTCTTTTATTCAAAACTTCTCAGAGCTCTTCATTCAACTGATTACTATCGTGTGCCATCATGGGCTTTTTAATATCTTCTTCATTTGCCTTCAATTCCTAATTAGACTGTAATGATCTAATGCTAAGGACTTAGCTTCAGGATCAGGGGATTGTAGACTGTAGACCTGGTTCCACTGAAAATCTGTCATTATGTGGCTCTGGTTCATGCTAAATCTTCTGTCAGGGCACAAGTCCATGTTAGTGTGGAGAGTAACGTGCCATTTCGGGTGTCCATGTTTCAAAATGATGAGATGTATTCCAGCAGTGTAATTACAAATTGGGGAATTATTATTACTCGGCTATTAATTTCATCCATAATTTCAAGGACATCACCATCATCTTGAATAAAGGATAGATGCAGCTTTTGTCTAGCAGAATTTAGCTGTGTTTGAGAGACATCTAATTTTGTTGTTAATTATTTTGAATGAACAAAAACTGAATGGCCTAAATGGTTTCAAATTTTTGTTTCAAAAGCATTCTTAATATCATTATTAAAGAGAATTGATATGCTTCAAAACGCTGATGAAGTAACACATGAGTGTGTTGTGTTTATTTTTGTGTAAACCCAAATGTGAAATAAACAAGCTGAATTTAAAAATAAAACTAAAGCTTTTATTAAGCATAATTAAAAACTATTAGATTCAATTTCAAAAATGCACATGTTTTACTAGACATCTACTAAGAGACTCATGAACAATCTCAGACTAGACAGAAACATTTCAAAACATAAGTAAAACTCCCCCTAACTACTGAGCATGCCCAAGCTTAGACACACCCAATAGTTTCTGAGCATGTTTACAAGGGTGACACCCACTATTAACTGAGCATGTCAGTCAGTGCATCTCGATGGCTGTTTGTTTACATGAGACATAGAGATGTAAATAAAGATGGGGGAAGTTTAACTTACTTTAGATTAACACAAAAAATAATTTGTAGAACTTATACATTTAAACTTATAATTTTAATATATATTAATTTAATTATCACCAAAACAAAAATTAATTTAGCTAACAGAGTGTACTATTTCTTGAAACCCCGCTGTAATTTACTTATCCTTGGCTAAATCATTGAAAAGGCAGACACTTAACTGTCAACTAGGGAAAGCCCTCCATCAAATAAGCTTCAGGATCTCTTGGATATCTAGGTGAATTTTGCAATAGTAACTGTGCTTTCAAAGGCTGTTCATTGATTTAAAAGTTATCCTTGATATTTAGAGCACAAATTTTCAAGCAGCTATTATTGAAAAGAACTTGCGTGACTAGTTCTTTTTTTATTTAATCTCCATATCACAGGCAATCTACCTGTAATTACAATTTTGTTAAAAATTGTACAAGGCTCTCAGATTGATAGATAAGAAAATCTCCATTTTTTCATGGATAGGATGACTTTATTTCTCGGGCCTGGTTTTTACTACGCTCCTCCTCCTTAGCTGCATGCTGTATGAGTCTTCTTAATTAAATATTTCTTATCTAAGATTTTGCCTTCTGTTGATCTGTTCTAGCCAAACTGTTTAGCATTTTCAGACATCTTCTACCCATTTTATACTTTGACTGTAATCTATGACTTGGGTTCGCTTATAAGCACATTCTTCACAATCGGATTTTTTTAAAAACTCATTATTATGCCTAACATGGTGGAGGCTACCGGTTTTATTTTGAGAACAAACCGATCATTGCCATGAACAAATCTGACTGTACAGAAATACTGATACAGAAATTAAAATTCTTTATAATTTATTGGTTTAAAGTATGAAATTTTTGAAAAAAAATTAGAATGTAATAAGTTGTAACTAGACGCTCTCGCCTCCCTCCGGGCAGGTTCGCGACCAGCACCCACTTTGCTCAGCACTACCCCTGCCACCTTGCTGCTTCGAGGCTGTCAGCCACTACTTTTTCAGTTCAGCATGAAGATCAGTGAAACACCATAAAACCATAGTAGATTTCAAATTCTTTGTATAACAGATTCCTTTAAAATTGTAAAATCTTTCAATAAACTTCATCTAGTTGCAATGCTTTGTATAAATTTTTCACAAATTTCGACATAAAAGTCTTCAGATCCATAAATACAGAAGGAAATCGCAATAAATAAACAGTTTCCATCACCTACAATAGGTATTTTACAATATTTTTGACACACCATTGTGATGGAACTGTTGGGATTTATATTTTAAAAATAATATGGTGAAACCCTCAGAGATTCACCAGACCGATTTTGACATTTTTTTCATTTGAAAGGTTATGATGTCTAGATATGTCATCCAGGGTCGTCTTCCCCCCCCCCTTCCATTTTCGAACGAAATCGAAAATAACACTTCTCTTCTGTTCATTGTGTATGGGTAAACCTTGTAGAAATTCTCCAGCCCCATCCACCTAACCGATTTCGACAGTTTTTATTTTATACTAGCTGTAACCCGCAACTTCGTGCGCGAAGAATTTGAAGTATTAAATTTTTTAAATTCACGAATGTAAATGTTTCGTTACATGTTGAAAGGGAAAATTAAAAGTTGACAGTTGATAATACATTATTGGACGACTAACAGGAGTGTTTGCTATTATAGTTAGGTAATTTTTTTATCTATTCTAACACACTTTTGTATGCTACGTTTTTTGTTTTACGTTTTTTGCACGGATGTAGAGGTTTTGTGGTCTGGACACACGTGAACACGCCACATATGTTGCCTATGGGAAAAATATTGTTTTCCAAATGTACGCCTGCCCCTTTGAGTGTCTGGCCCTGAGCCTACCTTTTGAAATTGGATGGCAAATCCTTCGGTATTATCGGAATGCATGAAATTAAAACACTCTCTCGTTTTTAAACACTCTCACGACGTTTGGACCTAGGTGTGAAATTTGTAACAGTGCGCAGTCTCGGTACATCGAGGTTACGTATCAATAGTACTGGCACACCGACTTTTAATATCAGCTTGTCGGAAGGTACCCCTGACAATTCTAAGGAGTTCAAGAACTCTACAGGATATGATGTTACTTGTAACATATATATATTTTTTTTATTTATCTGACTTAGACTTTCATTAATCAGTGCCAAAATTACTAATTCAACAACCATTCTCTATTCCTCATATATTCTCCGTTATTGTAAATTACATCATTTTACTCAATGGTATCATCAGGCCCTTATAATCTATGTACCATCCATCATGCTATATGTCATCCACTTCTACCATTTAAAAGAATACATAAAACAAAATACTATATCGTCGCATATTTTCCTTTAGTTATAATAAACTTTAGTTTCTAAATTTTAATCTAAAAACTCTTGCAGCTATATTCTATCTATCAATAGATTTCTGTCCCGACGTCAATTTATCGACAGCTTCTTGAATAAAATCTGATATGGAAAAGTATAAATCACTAAAATTAAATAGACTGCAAACTCGAAAAATGAAAATCAAGCGTTGAGTTGAGTAATTACAATTATTATTCCATTAATAAATTATGTGTTTATTTTCGCTGAAAGATCACATAATCGCGGCTTTCTTTATGATCACGTGATGTTTGACATTCAAAATAAGTTATTCCACGTGTAGTTTGGCCGTGAAAGCGTAACAAACAGACAGACACACTTTCTCATTTAATATATTATTAAGCATTTATTATTTCTTCGGAAACGCAGGTAAAAATGACAGGTGATGTGAACTGCAGTGATTTTTTAATCTAATTAAATAAGCTTTAGAATTCTTTAAGAACCTATGAAAACATTGCCAAACGATATTTGAAAACAAATAAACAGAAAAAATAATGGCAAAGTAATTACACCGTTGCTTAGCAACTCATCAGTATCAATTCTAGTATCATTAAATTTGATTTATTTTAAAATCGTCTGCGTGTCAACTTTTTTTTTTAATTTTGAAAAATTAATACAAATTGAAAGAAAAATGTCACAGATATAAAATTGATATCATTAAAAAGGTAAAATTTTGAACTTTAAGATGGTATAAAAATAATATTCGGGGGATAATTTGCTCCGAACTTACAGCGGAAAAACGGTTTCGGTTACTTTTTAATTAACTGACTGTTTAATTAACTTTAGCGCTTTAAAAAGTTGACAGTAATCTTACCCTAGTCTTAATTAATAAGTGTTCAAAGTTTGGTTGAAATCAGTGCCGTATTTTAGGAGGAGATGTGGAACATAGATACAAACATACATACAAACCCACAATGACTTTTATTTATATTAAGATGAAAGCTTATGATGTCTAGATATGTCATCAAAGGTCTTCTGCCCCCTACCAACTCCCATTTTCGAACTAAATCGAAAAAACCTATAGTAAGTGTATGTTGGAGAAGTGTTTTTTCTATTTAGTTCAAAAATGGGGTGGTGGTGGTTGGGAGGTGACCCATGATGACATATCTAGACGTCATAACCTTTCAAGTAAAAAAAAATGTCGAAATCTGTCTGGTGGTTGTTGCTGGCGAACTGTCCAAAGGTTTCTCCCTATAGAGAATGCGCCGTGGGAAAGAATTTTTTTGATTTCGTTCAAAAATTGGGGGGCGGTAGGCGACCCTTGATGAGATATCTGGATGTCATATCCTTTTGAAATTAAAAAGAAAAAAAATTGTCAAAATCGATTGAGTGGTTGAGGCTGGCAAACTCGGTGAACGTTTTTTTACCAAATTATTTTAAATATATAGATATGTTTATAAGTCAAGATTTTTTACTATATATTTGAGCAACTTTTTGAACTTTGAAGATAGTGGTAAGTTTAATTTTTTTCCCCTGCTGTGCCTATTTTATAGTTTGTTAATATGCTTACATATTACTGACATGCCCATGTTTTAACTGCTGACATTTTTAAAAATGGGTCTGGGCTTATGAAAATTTTTTATATGGCATTATTTTTTGTATTATTTAAAAAAAATAGACTTAAATATTGAATTTTTTACATAGTATTGTTCTTATGAGTTTAACTAAACCGTAAAAGCATCTCACTTGGTTCAGAGTCATGTATTACATTGTGTAATACGGCTTTTATAATATTTTATTTAAGTCCTTATAAAGGTGCTTATTTTTAGTTTGAAAAGTAGAATGGGAACCCTGGTATATATCTGCAAGTTTAGCAAATTTATCATGTTTCTTAATATCTAGGAAAATAGTCTGATTTTTAGCTAACTATGAATTTTTTCGTATAATTTAAGTGTCTTAATGATGTATTGGTGGCTAGCTGATAATCTGGCATATTGAACTCAAATTGTTTCTATATTTTGCTTATCCAATAAAATTATATTAACATCAACTGCTAATTATTTCATGTATGCTTTTGATCAATATAATTTTGGTAGTTTGGATTAAAGATAAATGTAAAATTTTAATTTGTAGGTTTATCTGTGCGAGACTTTGTGTTACGATTTAAACATAAAACATTACTTCTCTTTAAACTCCTCCTTTTGGAGAGAAAGGTAAGTAAATTATCTTTTTGCTCTATTGTAGCTTTAAAGATAGTTAATTTTTAAAAAAGTATTGGCTTATATTTTTTATACATATGAAACAATTAATTGCCTTTTGAAAAGCAAACAAAATAATATATAATATAAATTAGGAATAAGAATTACTAATATAATAGCCCAGATCAGTCTCTCACTGATCCGGTAACACTCTGACGTCACCCACAATAAAATTCACGCCATAGCACTGCGAGATGTTAAACAGCATTATTTCATTGTTAGAACACTTAAATTTCGGTAATTTTAAATTTAAAAAGTAATTGATGTTCTAATTTCAAATTTGGTATCGATTGATATAAAATTTATCTCGCTATAATCAATAATTCCCGAGAAGTTTTAAATTATATTAATCATATATTTCGAATTAATTTCTGTTTTTCTAATAGAAAGTAGTAAATCATGTCAGTGGTATATTATGCACGTGATGTAGTTTGAATGTCATGATGCATCTGATTATTTATTGCAATTGTGATGATATAATTTGATAATATTTTTTGGCTAAGTTAAAATTTACACAAAGACATCTGAAGTACAAGGAAAATTGTTAAACAACGAAAAATACTTCACATGGAATGTTGTTTACCAAGAGGTTTTTTGAATAAAGAAATATGTAAATAAAAAAAATATTTCCTGTCATAAAACATGTGTTTATTTTATTTGTTTTCAATCAATGTTAAACATTTCTCTTGCATATATATCTATTTAAACACATCAAATTTGACGGGAAATCTCTTGAATGAAGAGGCAATTTGCAATTCTAGTTTAATGATAATACAGTAAATTCCTCCACTTCCCCCCCTCCCCCCAGGAGAAAAAATAAACAATGAATGTCTTATAAGATGTATTTTAATTTATTGTGTTTACTATCATTACAATGATAGTTTCAATTTTTCATTATCTAGATTGAATTTCCTTTTGAAATTGTAATATTGTTTGCTTTTAGGTTCTATTTTATAAGGCACCTGTAAAGAATCTTTGTTCTGCAGTTCTGACTCTTTGTTCCTTAATTCCTGGTAAGCTATTACTAATATAATAGCCCAGATCTCTTGGTAACGCTCTGACGTCACCAATAATAAAACTCGAGCCATAGCACTGCGAGATGTTAAACAGCATTATTTCATTGTTAGAGAATCTAAATTTGAGTAATTTTAATTTTAAAAAAGTAATTGTTGTTCTAATTTCAAATTTAATAGCTCTAAAATAGTGAAATAAAATTTGCTATCCATTGATATAAAATTTATCTCGTTATGATCAATAGTTCACGAGAAATTTTAAATTATATTAATCATACCTTTCAAATTAATTTCTGTTTTTCAATAGAAAGTAGTAAATTAAGTCAGTGGTATGTCATGCACGTGATATGGTTTGGACGCCACGATGCATCTCATTATTTATTGCAATCGTGATGATATAATTTGATAATATTTTTTGGCAACGTTTGTCAAGCAGAGAAGTGCTTTGTTTTGAAACTAGATTTTCTATCTATCTAGATTATATCTACTAGATTTTCTTTAGGCTTAGACGTTTTTTGAATAAAGAAATATGTAAATAAAAAATATATATTTCCTGTCATAAAACATATTTTTATTTTATTTGCTTTCAATCAATGTTAAACATTTCTCTTGCATATTATCTATTTAAACACGTCAAATTTGACGGGAAATCTCTGGAATGAAGAGGCAATTTGCACCCGTCATACCATGATGGGTTATTTTTTTAGTTCGATAATAATACTACAATAATCTTTTGTTTTTTGTTCAAATACTTTGTTTATAAACCTTGAAACACCTGGCTAATAAATACTGTGATATTTTTTTCATTCAGTGTAATTTGTATAGTTTAATTAATATTTGTTGGTCACGTGTTGAACTTTTTTATTTGATATCTTCCACAGGAATGATTGAAAAAGGTTTAAATGAAGCTGCTACATCCTGGTCAACAAGGAGTACTCCTCTGTTAACTGTAACGGATAAAGAAGATTACTTAGAGGTTTCTTATAAAGAAAATAACAATGAAACACAGCTTAAAGATGTGGAAACCAACACTGCATCAAACCCAGTGCATTGTAATACTGTAGAAAATGCAACTGTCGACTGTGCATCTCAGGATAATGATTTTTTCAAAAATAACAAACCGCATACCACTGTGATATGTCCTGATGCAAATGATAATGAAAATGTTACTCAAAATCTTAATGAACTAAAATGTAAAATTTCTAGACCAAAAACATTGTCCACCAAAAAATTGGGTTTTCCCGACTCCGAAGCTTCTAGTAAAGGTTCCAGTTTAAACAGTAGTGACACTGAAGGTGATAGTTGGGTGAAAGTGAATCATATTACACCAGACATAGGTTCTAGTGCTACTAGTATTACATCATCTACAGGTACGGAAACAAAAGTGAATGATGAAGATAAATTAGTTTATGCAATCAATGAGTTATTGGAGGGAGACGACAAAGCAAAATTAAATAACTCATCTTTGAAATTTCAAGATGAATCTACTGATGTCAATCAAGAAGTTCAAAGGATACAGAACGTGATTCCATCTCTTAATGATGGGATATCAAATATAATGTCCTCTCTTCGAGGTAGCAAGTCTTCTGTCTTGCCATCTACAGCAATTCGAGGAGGTGATAGTGAAGCCAGACGGTGGAGTACGTCTAATTCTCAGGCTGAAAAGAACGAAATCTCAGATACTGAAAAATCTTTAAATGTGATAGACATTGAATCTGATGAGTGTGGCCTGCCATTATGTATATTTACCAAGGTAAAGATTCCATTATGCATAAAATTTAATTTAATGTAAAATTTGTAAAAAAGATAATTAAATTATTCTTATGGAAGGTATAATTTTAAGGTTTTTTTATGTATGCCTTTTTATAGTAGTTACATAGCTGTAAGTACATTATATTTATTGGAATAATATTCATTTATATGTATGTGTGTTTTATTTCTCAGTTTTATGGAATTTATATATGGCTGGGATGATTAGGATATAGAATTAATAATGGATTTCTTCATTTATTTGAGAAAGTGTATTAGAAATTCTATACTTGAAATAAAATTAAAGAGATTCTCTTAAAAAGCATTAAGACACTGTTTTGATCATCTGTGATAGAAGAGGCTAAAACTTATTTTTACTGTCTTTCTCTCTCTCTCTCTTTATTTATTTATTTTGCAAGCTATTTATTAAGGAAAGGAATTAGCCAATTTTAAACCATTCATAGATTCATTAGTGTGTTTTTATTTATACTAGAAGATTTGTGCCTGTTTAAGTTGGGCTTTCAGCCCTCCAACTATATCTCAGAACTGATTGTCACAGATTTACACACAATATTTGTAATACAAAATCTCATGCACATTGGTGCTTAAGAAATAAAATAAAATTAAAAAAACATGATAAACAGAACTGGTGAATCAATTGGCACTAACTTTCATTTTAGAAAAATAATGCAAAATCCACTGACAGAAAAAATTGCATTACCAAATTTCTACTAATAACAAAGGAGAATTTCTGTGTGTTAGCGAGCTACAGGGCAGACCGCTGGACCTAGAGCTATGGAATTTGGTGTAAACAGACTTTGAAGGGTTGGAATGTGCACCTCGTAGTCGGGTTTTTTTTTTTTGAAATTTTAATTAATTAAAAATTAAGCTAAATTTTGGCGTTTTTCCATAATAACTTCCAAAGTAAAGTGAATAATAAACAGAATCTTCAATCATAAGCTTTCAACAATGGAAGAGTAAATATTTGTATTATCTTAATATAAATAAAAGTATTTGTGTCTATGTATGTATGTTCCCCATCTCCTCCTAAACCACTCAACCAATTTCAAATTTTGGACACTTATTATTTAAGACAAGAGGAAGATACATGTGAACTTTTTTAAGTGCTAAAATTAATTAAACAATCAGTTAATTAGAAATTAACCAAAACCGTTTTCTGCAGTAATTTCCGAGCAAATTATTCCACAAAAAATATTTTTATACCGTCTTAAAGTGAAAAATTTTAACTTTTCAATGATTCCAATTTTATATAAGAAATTTTTTATTAATTTTTCAAAATTTAATAACTAATTGATTACATGCAGAAAGATTTTGAAAGAAGGCAAATTGAATGATACTCCATTGCTAGGCAACGGTGAGACTTTGAACTAATTTACCTTTTTTTTTTTTTTTTTTTTTTTTTTTTTTTTTTTGTCGTTTTCAGTGACACAAGTTTAATTTCCATTCAATTCGCTGCCCTCATTTTAATAATTTTTCAAAAATTAAATTGTGTATAATATTCACAATTTGTAACAATTTTTTTTATTAGTGAAGAACAAGAATTCATACAAAGAATTCTAGCTAGAACACATTAACAGAATTCTGGAAGAAGACTAAAAGAAAAGTTTAAAAGCAGATGATTCATAATTTATGCAGGAACAACTATTGATCTGGTTTGTTTTAATGCTTTTTATTAATGAAAATTTAATCTAATTGCAAAATCTAATTGTCCAAAAACATTCGTTAAAATATGAAGAAATTTGAAGTACTTATGTAACAAATATAAGTAACTTTCGGCAGAAAATTAACTTTCTGCAGTTTTTAAAAATCGTCTGGTTCAATTGATATTCTCATTTTAATTAAGAAAACATTTCAGACAATAAAAAAGAATTTTGGGTATTATAAATTTTCTATGCAAATGTAGTTTTTAAATCAAAAATATTAAACAAAAATATTTTAATCCCGAGCAATGCTGGGCATAACAGCAAGTAATAAATATTTGTATAAATAATGAAAATGGTTTGAATTGCATTACAACAGTGTAAACACCCCTGTAAACAGTTACAGGGGTGTCAAACTCACGGGCTGCATGTGGCCCACAGCAAATTTATTGCGGCCCGCCAAACAAAACAGTACACAACAATGTTTTTAATAAAAATTTCATAGCTTAATTTTTAAAACTCCTAATTATGCATTATTATTAATAATGAACCACAACATTCGTGAATGACTAATTACTATTTGTGTTATATCGTCGCACCAATTCCCTTGCACTGAAGGCGAGTATTTTAGGAGCCGATAATAAAGTAAAATCACCTGGAAGAAAAATTTATTCCATTTCTTCTGTTTTCTCTATTGGTATAGAACCAGTATCTAGAATCAGATTTGAAGGCAAAATTCAGTGAAGTTGGGCTGCCTAAATTTTACAAATATTTGCCATTCAGGTATAAAATTATTCAAAAATTGGCCTATGAAATTATTTCCATGCTTTAAAGGTGTCATTGGTACAAGTAATTATTTTCACTTTTGAAAGGGAATTAGTCTCGTGTAAAATCCAAAATAACCAGCGTTAATTTTGAATCAGTTTTGAAAGTAACTGAGTAACTGTTACATACAAAATATCCTCCGAAGTAGGAAAGATTTTAGCAGAGAAGAGATGTCTAATATCAAGAAGAAAACATGTAACTCTACCATTTCTCTTGTTTTTTATACTGTATTTTGATAAAAACCTTTTTTTTTTTTGCGTCCGATATAAACTTAGACCTATTTTAATTGGCCCGTGCTAGCATTTGAGTTTGACACCCCTGATGTAGAGTATTGTTGGAAATTAAATAACAGATTTTTTAACATTTGTTAAAATTAAGGGAAAAATTCACACCTAAATTGGTATTATTGAAAAGAGAAAATTTTTGAGTTCTAAGCTGCGTAAATAGCTGTTTTGAGGTGATATTTTTGAAAGTTATTTCAAAAAATGCCAAAATTTTGCTTAAATTGAAATTTTGAAAAGAATTCCTCTGAAGTGCACATTTTCACCCTCTAAAGTATATTTGTTCCAAATTAGATAACTCTATGTCAAATGGTCTACCCTGTAGAGTACCAACAGACAAGATGTGCACACATGTTTTTGCTTTTGTTATTAGTAGTCGCTTTTAATATTCAAAGAGATTTTTCAGCATAAAATTGTCTAAATCATTTATCTAATCTCAGCTTGAAATTGGATAACGTAAGTATTAATAGAATAAAAATTTTAAATTAAATTGTACTATTCTTGGCATACAGTGGCTCCCAAAAGTGTTCGTACACTTACGATTTTCAATAAAATAGGGCTCTATCCATGAATTAAAATTAATATTTCAGAATAGGTATTTAATAATAAGATCTATAATCTATTCTTAACAAAACTGCATGAAATATTTTTAAAACATAGTAAAACTTTATTTTTAAGAAATCAATAATCAAAAAGTAACAAAAACTTTATGTCACAAAAGTCTTCGTACACTTTAAAAAAATCTCTACATATTAGTAAATATTCTAATTTTTCGTTAAATTAATATTTAGTAGGATATTGTATAGCATCCACAACAGCTTTTAAGCGTTTGGGAATAGATTTCACTAATTTTTTTGTAATTTCTGCATCAATGTTCGTCCATTCTTCCATCATTACTGTTTTTAGTTTGCTTTTAGTTTTAATGTCGTGTTTTTGTACTCTAACCTCCAGTTCTCTCCAAATATGTTCTATTGGGTTTAAATCTGGCGATTGAAGTGGTGTTTTCAAATTTTGTGGACAATTATAGAGACACCAGAGGCGAACGTTGAGAGACGTGTGCATAGAATCGTTATCTTGATAAAGAAAAATTTCTTTCCAATACCCAAATTTTGGGCTGACAATTTTAAATTGTCTTTTAAAATATTTAAATAAAGAGCATGATTCATTATGCCATCAAAAAGCGCCAAATTACCTAGGCCTGATTCTGACATGCACCCCCACACAAGGACACCTCTACTGCCATACTTAACTGTTCCAACTAAATTCTTGGGATTAAGCTCCTCATTTTTTCTTCTCCATACCATTATACGTCCATTGGAACCAAAAATGTTATATTTGCTTTTATCTGCACATAAGACATTATTCCAATACGTTTCGGGTTTATTTAACATTTTTTTTGCGAAGGAAAGCATGAGCTTTCTGTTTCTCACACTAACAAAAAATTTTCCGCTGGCAGAACACCCATTTAATCCAGCTGCTCTGAGAACTCGTCGAACAGTTTTAGGTGAAATTGGAGTAGACAATTTTTCATCAAATTCTGCAGAAACTTTTAAAGCATTCAAACGTGGATTTTTCACAAATTTTCTAATTATAAATCTCTGATCACGTTCTGTTAACTTTGCTGGTCGACCTTTTCTTACCTTGTTTACAATCCAATTTTTTTCTTTAAAGCGTTTTAGCACATATTGCCCTGTAGAATGTATAAATTAACTAATTTAGCGATATTCCGAACTGACTTACCACTACTATGATGAAAAATAATCAATTTTCGAATGCTTATTGTTGTTTCTTTACAACTACAAGCCATTTTTAAATAATAAATAGAATATTACGGTATAAGCAAGCAAAAATTAAAGCTAAACGATTTTCTAACTGCCACCACAATGCGAAAATAAAAATAAAGCAACAGGCGACAATTTAAGTTATGAATTTATCCGAAAATATTTCAGTGTACGAAGACTTTTGTGAGATAAAATTTTTGTTACTTTTTGATTATTGATTTCTTAAAAATAAAGTTTTACTATATTTTAAAAATATTTCATGTAGTTTTGTTAAGAATCTTATTATTAAATACCTATTCTGAAATATTAATTTTAATTCATGGATAGAGCCCTATTTTATTGAAAATCGTAAGTGTACGAACACTTTCGGGAGCCACTGTATATGTTTTCTTTTTTATAAATTCTGAAGACTTCTTTCATTTCTATAATGCTGGGATTCACCATTAGTACTAATTTAAACTGTTCAAACATGTTCTTCTGCTCATTTAAGAGCCTGAATTTAGAATTTCTGTTTGCATTATCTTTAGCTAAATATCATATATGATTGTATAAAATATGCTGTTGAAAGTCGAAAAATTTTTTAAGATCTGAAAATATTTAGAAAGAATTTTTTTTAGAATCTGACAATATTTAAAAAGGATATATTTCTTTTGCAAGCAGATATATTTATTACTAAATATACCTACTTTTTTATTCTCTCCCTAGGGTATGCTTTGCCATCCATATTTGTCTCTGCCATTTTTAGATGTTTTGAATGATCTCAGTGTTCGAGGTTTTCTTGTTGGTGCTACAAATATTCTTTTCAAACAAAAGAAACAGTTGTTTGATGTAATAATTGAAGTGAGTATAAATTCAAGCACTTGTTAATTATGTTTTACTATTTATGTTTGTTTATTCATTTATTATTTATGAATGAATTGCCTAATGAAGGATTATCATGAGAAGAGGAAAAGTTCATTATGTTTTTATAATTATAAGATTCAAATGTGAAATATTATTTAAAATTGTAGTAAATCACCCGGTGTTGCCCTATCTTTTTCAGATCAAAATGTTTGGAAGACCAGGAACTGAACTATATTTTATAAATAACAAAATTTTTATAAATGTTCCTCTACTGTCAGAATATTTCTCAATTTTTTTATGAAATGATTCATAAATCCTTGGTAGATTTACATTATAAAACAATATAAACATTCTTGTATCTGTTTGCTTTTTGATTGACATTCATAAGACTTCTTCTAAGACTAAACAAATATTTATTAGAACACTAAAACACAACTATTACACTTCATAATCTGCGTACAATGTAACTTCGTTCAACCGTACTCGTACTCATACTCATCTCTTATTTGAAATCAAATTCAAAGTAAATTCAACATCTGACTGTTGCCACTTATCTGGTATAGTACACTGTTATAGCAATAAATAAATTGAAGTCATGCTTCTGTCAGGCATAAATATTAAATCTGCTTACATTAAATTTTTATTAATGTTCCTTTACTGTGAGAATATTTCTCAATTTTTTTATGAAATGATTCATAAGTCAATGGTAGATTTACATTATAAAACAATATAAACATTCTTTTATCTCAAAGTATTTGTTTCCCTGGTAGAAAATTGAAAATGTGTTGTGATGGGGTTATCTGCAAATACATAGCCACAAATAGACACACTTAGTAAAACGATTTTATATAAAATCAAACCAAAGTCAGCGCAATATGCGATTTAGTTTCTGTAAGAATATTGAGCTTATTTTCATCTTATTACATAAAAAAAAAGTATTTTAAAATATTTTTACAACTATCATTTTGTTGCCATTCTGCGTAAAATAAATTTCAAATAAACAAAAATAATATAGTGAAACCTGTGTATAACAATACTGTTTGTAACGATAAATCTACCTCTAGTTATATTTTCTTGCCGCCAAATCTGGTACTAAATTTCATCAAAATCTCCAAGCGAGTCAATCGGTCTATTTGTTACATGCATTCTGGAGACTTTGCCCCACCCTACCCTGAAAAACTGTGCTGGGGCTTATTTACCCCTCAAGTGGGCAAGTGGGTTAAGGCGGAACATGTGTATCAAATATCTTCGAAATCCCTTTAGCCGTTCGGAAGTGGTGCTGGAACAAGCATGCATGCATTGAATTTTTTATGTATAGATTATTTTAGTTGAATTTCTGATTAATGTTTTAAATAACTTTATTAATTTACAATTCTTAGAATTTTTTTCAGGCCCCATGAACTTGTGGTAAGGGTGTGAGCAGAGGGTTCAAAGTTTGAAACTCAATTCTATCAAAGATCTGCCATATGTGGAGGCCTTGTGCTCTTTAAACTTAATATCGAGGGTTAACAGAAACTACTCGTATTTCAATAAAGCGCAATATATTTATTTCACTGTAGTATGAAAAACTTTACCTGAGCCCCTGGCTCTACAAGTAATTTTTATTTTTACAAAATAAATATGCTTGGCATAACCTAAATGAAAACAAATAGCAAACTAAATTACTAACTAAATTTTTAAACATTTGCATTTTTTAACAAAAGAGTTGTGCACAGATAAAGATTTTGCCAACATGAAACTTATGAATAGTGTTAAATTGTTTACAACATCTTCCCACCTTTTCATTATAACATATAATCAAAGCCTACATAATCAATTTTATGAGATTTATAAATAGGCCAATGTAGAAAACAATAAGTTATCAAACTTTTAAATGTTTATAAACTGATTCTTTCAGGTACTTTGATCTTCCTACCAGATGTAGTTCATTTAGTTTCGGTGTCTACATGTTCAGAGTCACCTATAGTCAAGGTCTTTGGAGAGTTCTATGGAATAAATTTAGAGGGGAGCTCTGTAGGTGAGGCAACTTCTAATGGGTAAATTGTCTGAACAGGCCTCAACTACATGGAGTTAGCAGTCTTTACTCGAACCAGCCTTATTTCCTTGTCTTTACCAGGCAGTAACTCAATGATTTTCCCTAAAGGTCAGCGAATTCTCATGAGGTTGCCGCTTCCCACAAGTACTATATCTCCAACAGAGACCGGTCTTGATTCTTTACATATTCTTCTTTGAACTAGCTGACCCAAATATTCTGACTGGAACCAATCTCGGAGGTCTTTTTGGACAGCTTGTCTGTATTTAATTCATTTGTTCAGACTATTATGGTCAGCTACATCACGGGCGGGAACTGCCCACTCTCTGATGTCTTGTATAAACATGGACGGACTAATAGGAGTAAAGTCTTTATCATTTTCTGAGACGTGGGTGAGGAGTCTGGAGTTTATAATGGCTTCACAATCGCACAAGACAGTCATCTCTTCATGGGATAAGTAGGCTTTAACTAAAACTCTTTTCAGAAGATCTTTCATTATTCTGATCAGTCTCTCCCACCATGCAGCAGTTGGAGGGTTGAACTTCCAGTGGATAGCATTAACTGTTTCATTCTTGATAACTTTTTTCCAGTCAAGAAAACGTAGGATGTTTGCAGCGCCCACAAAGTTGGTACCATTATCACAATAAATTGTAGAACATCTGCCTCATCTTGCTACAAACCTCCTTAGAGTCCTCAGGAAAGCTTCAGTAGAAATGCCAGACATAAGTTACAAATGAACTGCTTTGTAGACAGCACATGTGAACAGCAGCACCCAAACCTTTTGGTTGCCTTTCAAAAACAATGGCTCTGCAGTATCAATACCCAGTGATTTGAAAAACTGCAGCATCACGCAGGCATTTCAGGCAGAGGGGCTGTCACACATTCAAGCTTTTTGGAGCTATATCATTTGCAGATGACACAAGAAGTAACTCTTCTAATAGATTTTTTTTCCCACAAAATCCAATAAGTTTCTCTCAAAATATTTATCAAGGCTTGAACCACACAATGCAAATTCTTCTCATGATGAAAGCGTATCAATCTTGACACTACTTCATGCTCTTATGGAGAAGGACAGGTTTCCTAAAGTTCTCAGTGTCTTTTCTATAGATGATTTTTGTTTTTACCCGTAAAAGTCCATCTTTATCTTTATAAACAGAAAGAAACTCTAATTTCTTGTCTTCTCCTTGAAACGTTTCTTTATGAACAATTCTGAAAATTATTAACTCTGCTTTTCCAAATTTACTTGCCTTAAGTTCCCCTCTGCTCCTGTTTTCTTTTATGGAATGGCAGTTTTGAATAACCCTTGTAATCCATCCGACCAACCTTACCATATTTTGATATTTTGAAAAACATTGACAGAACCATTCAGTAGATGACTCTTTATTTACATATACTAAAGCGGGCACTGCACTTTTCTTTCACTTTTTCAATATCTCGTCTTCGTCCAGTTTAAAATCATTGTAGGGTCCCTTGTCTTGAAATGAAATAAAACATCTTAGTCCCTCCCAAAATCTTGTTTTGACCAAGTAACTGGCTTTACGTCCTCTCGAGGGTAAATCTGCTTGGTTTTCAACCCCAGACACATTGCGCCAAGAAGAAGGCTGGCTGATTTTCCGTATTTCTTGCACTCTATTATTGACGAAAACGGACCAGTTTTCTTCTTTAGTTATCCACTTCAGAACATTTGTAGAATGGCTCCAATAAAAACATTTGACAGTCGTCCAGCCAAGGACATCTACTATGGATTTTGTTAATCTCCCTCTCACCAATGCAGAGAGTAGTTCTAATCTCGGTATCATTGCACCCTTCAAAGGAGCGATTCGGGATCTAGAAGCTAAAAAGTGCACATTTTTATCATCACCTTCCTGTACAAGATAAGAAACAGCTGTATATGCATCTCTACCTGCATCACAAAAGGTGTGTATGAAGAATTTCTTAGTGGCATATGGAGTAATGTTAATCCAGTGAAGAATCCAAACTTCCTTCAAAGCTTCTAGCTCTCCTGAACCATTGGACAAATTCTTCACAAAGAGAATCGGTGATTTCTTCATCCCATCCTAAAGAAAGTTTCAAAATTTTTTTGCTGCCTAAGCTTGAGGCAAAGCATTACTGGTAAAAGAAATCTAAACGTATCAAATACTTTATGAGTAGCAGATAACATTGTGCATTTGGTAATGATTTCAATATTTACTGCTTTAAACCATTTAAGATTAATTGAAAGGATGTCTTTGATTTTATTCTATTTCAGCCCTAATAAATCAATAGTTTTGGAGGTTACTTCTGTAGGTGCCGCAACTTCCAATCCCAAAGTTGAAAATCATCTTTTTTCATAAGCTCATTTGAGACATTAATTAGGCATTTCAATTCAGATTCATTGTGAACACTGGTTACAAGATTGTCCACATAGAAACTATTCGAAAGGAGTTTTGTTACAAAGGGGTCAACATCACAATTCTTAGCAAGATGATACTTTAATACAGCTTCTAACAAGAAAGGACTGCTTCAAACTCCAAAGACCACTCTGGCATGACGAAAAATTTGTGTTCCTGGCAATCTTTATTTTTTCGCCTTAGAAATCTTAAGAAAAATCATAGAAATCTTAAGGAATGTAGAAATCTGCAAATTCTTTGCAGATGTTAATTTGTAGAAAAGCTTTCCTAATATCCGCAGTAACACCAATCTTCTTTTCTCTGAATCGCAACAGAATATCAGGAATCAACTCAATTAAGTTGAGACCACCGTGCAGAAATTCATTTAGTGATGGGTGTCCTGCAGATGCTTCGAATACAGACCTAATAGGTGTTGTACTGCTTTCTTTTAGAACAGGTCTGTGTGGTAAGTAGTTTCCAGACAAGTTAATTTCATTGACTAGATCTTCTTCGATTATACCTTCATGTAGCCATTCCAAAACTATTCCTTCATAGGCATCATACAAATTTTCATGAAGCAATTTCTTGGTTGTAGATTCCAATCTTCTTATAGCCAATTCTAAGTTGTCAGGTAACGGTGCACAATTATCCAACCAAGGCAGATGAACTTCATATCTTTTATGGTTGTTGTACCTCATAGATCAAGACCACTTCTTATTCCTTTTTTGAAAGTTTCTCAATAGGATCTTTAATCCCAATCGAATTTAGCTTCCATGAATCCGAAATATCAAGCTCTTTCACGAGAAGTGAAGTAACTCGCATGGCATTACTTGAAGTAACCCTGTTCTCAGATACTTTTCCAAACAAAGTCCACCCAAGCGAAGTCTCAATGGCCACTAATCCACATGATAAAACTCTATGCTGACCAGTTAAAAATTTTCCAAAAAGGTCAGCGCCAATAAGATCTTAAACCGATTGTGACTTTTCGCCAACATCTGTCAAAGTTATGCTCATTTCTTGGAGCTTTTTCACCCATGGCCCTGCATTAACAGGCTGACGACAGAACTGGGAAATCAGGGATAAGTCAGGGAATTTTATCGATCTGGAAAAGTCAGGGAAATTCGTAAAAATATCTAAAAATCAATTTCTCTTGTTTAAATCTTTGCCAAAATATATATTATTTGGTACGTATAATTATACTACTTTTATATTTATGCTGCAATATGTTATTCTGGTACCCATACAAAGAGAACTAATTAGTTATTGAACTGTTTTAAAGTTTTGAGCAAAGATCATAATAACCTTTAAGGTTAACATAATTTAATTTGTGTTGCAAAGAGTAGTTTTTATGTTTCTTATAATTCTTATGCAGTTTTAGAAGCAAAGTATTTTGTTAAAATTTCCAATATTTTTTACATATAAGAAATGTAATATACTGTTTTAATAGATTATTTTAGGATGTTCATTCCATTTTTTAAAAATTAAATTTCATAAAAAAATTTAATTTTTTTCGTATTGAATAACTGATAAAAGTGTTTTTAATAATGTATATTGTACACATACAGTGATTCTGAGTAAGGAGAAAGCCAGGATAATATAATTAGTAGTCGTAACTCAGGGAAATGTTGCAAGTTTAGTCAGGGAAATTTTTTTCACAGTCTCTATAGCCACCCTAATTAACAGGCGTAACATCATTGCAAATTGTCAATTGATCTAATGCTTCAAAGTTACATGAGAAATTGTTCTCAATACTTCTTAGTCTAATCTGGTAATGTGTGTTCAAATTTCTCAGACTGAACTCCGCCAAATAAAGAATGTACAAGAGTTTCTTTTCTAACAGGAATGTAACGCATTTCTTCGGCGAGACTTTTTAGAATTTGGGATCCAGAATAATTCTTACAGAAACTAGTTTCTTATCTGAAATCATCTTTACTTTTAAAGTTCGAAGAAATACTTTAGGATGATGTTGGAAATATTAATCTCATTTACTGCTTCTTTTTCTTTCGCTCATGTTTTCGGGATTCTACTTCTTTACACATTAAAGATACATGCTTTTTCGCACAGAGAACACATTTTAAAAATATTTGGCACTTACGAATGGAATGTCCAACATTCAAACAGGCGAAGCAACAATTTTTCTCTTTTAGAATATAAAATCTATCAGCTAAACTCATTTTTTGAGCCGAGAAACAGTCTGCACTAGAATGAGTGCCTGTGCAAAAAACACAAGATTGTTTAGAATCTTTTGCTGAAGTTGTCAGCAAATCGACAGCTGTAGAAATGTTGTTGCGACTGTTATGCCATTGTTTCTTTTTTAAAGTTTGAGTACTACTTTTCTCATTCAAACCAAATCCTGCCATAGCTAAATTAATTCTTTCCTCTCCTTCAACTTCTGTTTTGAAGAAATTCATCAAATTAGTTAATCGCTCCTTAGCATCAACCGATGAGGAAAAACTGGGACATCTGTTTCATGCTCTTAGAAACTCTTCAGAGAAACACGACTCAACCATTGGATATAATATAGACACACATTTATCAGTGGTAACAGGGCCATTCCATGCTAAATCATCCAGGGGTGGACATCCAAGGTTGTCAGATTTTGATGAAACTTGGTGAGTATTTTCTATCCATGGATATGAGTTCATTTACCAAATTTTATGTTAATATGTCCATTAGTTTCTGAAATGCAGCACTTTAAAATTTTAATGAAAACATGTAAAAAGTCATTGATCGCACATCTGACAACCGTGCATACTTTTATAGTTTTTGCTATAAAACAGTTAATTTTGAAGATAGAGAATTAATTTGTTTTGCAATTTGTTCCTTATTAAATTGTAAATAGAATTATATATTTAAATTTTAGATTTAGGTGCATTGAAATAGTTTTAGGAATGCTTAAACAGCAAAATTGAGATTGATTCAAAACACTGATATGTATCCAGAAACTACTGAATAACATGAGTAGTGTGAGTCTGAGTCTGTCACAAAAAAACCCTAAACCCATTATATCACTGTTTCTATGCAGACAAAAAATGCTACAAAGTGGTGTAATAAAATTAATGGGCTTTTGAGTTTTCACCAAATTAGAGTTGATGAAAGATATACTATTAAAAAGTATTAAAATCAGCTGTTAAGCTGTTCATACTAACTCAAAGTGATACAATAATAAATATGTGAAAGTGCTTTTGTAGTAATACGGTAAATTCTCGATTAACCGGCATTCAATTATCCGGAAAGCTCAACTAACTGGAAAAATTAGAAAATGAGTTTTTCTAAAAATTTTACATCCGTGCAACAAAATTTAGCATGCGCACGTCTACGCCTACCAATGTACGCTCCACACGGAGGGGCGTAGAAGAGGAAAAAAGCAATATACAGTACTGTGACGTACACAGACTTGTTTTATGGGGAAAGCAAAAGTCAGAACCCACAAAAAATAAAAGGTCCTCACCTTTCGTCGAAAAACAAGACCTAAAATCGAAATCGACAACCGAAAAAAAAAAGGTAAAGGGACAGAATCGGTAAAAAAAAAAGAACATGGGGTGTTACTCCAGATTGATAAGTCGCTTTCCTTTCCTTTATTTATTTACTCTCCGAATACCGGCAGATGTTGATTCCGATTACGTAATATCACATGCGGGAGAATTGGAGGCACGCTTATTGCTCAATAACCCTTGCGATTTTTTAAAACATGATTAGTTTTGATATTCAATCTGGGATTTGTTTATGATCACTTGAAAGAGTTTTATTACGCTTGCTGAGTAGAATATTTTTCAGTTTCGTTGGCTATTATTTATATGTTTTTATTTTTACAA
>BGPR01000441.1:418200-466918 GCA_013235015.1 Araneus ventricosus
CCTTATATATTTACGGTAAAATTGGCTGCAACGATCATACTTTTTTTTATCATCAATGTTAAATTAAAATCAAATCACTCAATATGTTTTGTAAATACAATGTTATGCGATACAAGAAGTATTCTAAGAATGGCAGCCAATAACTTAAAAACGTGGTCTATTAAAATTTTGATTTTTTTAAATAATTATTTTCTGCTTTTTAGACTTCTGTGTGTGAAATTTTGCAATCGATTTTAAACATCTTGGTGAGATTATGACGGAGACATGTGGCAAATTTCAGGTTTATTTCAGTTTCTCTTCACCTGATCATAAATATAAAATTGTTATTTTCCTGAAAAAGTAAGTTATGTGACGCAGAGACCTTTGAAATATAATAAAAAACGTACTGCGCATGCGCAAAGATATGGTTGAAATATGGGGTGCTTCGATGGCCCCATGGGCCATCCATATACCCAAGAATCAAATCTGTCATGTTAATAGTTTTCGAGATATAATGAAATACGTACTGCGCATGCGCAAAGATATGGCTAAAATATGGGGGTGCTTCGATGATCCCATGGGTCATCCATATACCCAAGAATCAAATCTGTAATGTTAATAGTTTTCGAGATATAAAGAAAAACGTACTGCGGATGCGTCATACAAAACATGAAATGACAGACGAACGGACAGGCAGACAGACAAGAAAGCGAATTAATAATGCATTGTCATCTAGTTTTGAACTATGTTTCAAGTTTCAAGTCTCCAGCTCATCGGGAAGTTAGTTTAAAATCGATCGCAAGATTTGTACCGAACAGACAGACAGACAGACAAGAAAGCGAGTTAATAAAAACGTTGTAAAAAAGCAGGAAACCGCTAAAGGCCAGCTACGTTTTCATGTATGTGTCGGCGCTTAACTTTTCATGTGAAAAAATAAAAATAAACTTTTAAAAAATTAAACAAAACTATGGTTTGAAAAGTATAAAATAATTTTCTTTTTAAAATCGGTGCCAAAATAGAAACATTAAATCTATTTATAAACCTTAATCAACAATAGAACCTTAAAACTACACGTGGCTACCACGTAATCTTTCAATACGAGATCATACAGGTACTTATGCGTTTAACCTCATCTTATACTTATATCAAAAATGGAACTAATATGAAATTCAAGGCAGTACTTCATTTACAGTACTTCCTGATATTGTTATGGGGTATCAATGGTTTCTTAAAATGTAAATTCCATGTAATCAAAAAAGGGGATAATAGAGGGAAAAACAAATTAAATTTAACTATTTGCTTTAAAATATCTATTTCCTTTTTCCTGCTAACCTCACCTTATACTTCTTTAACTTTTTGAAGACAAATTTTGATTTTAATATATTCATTGAATATAAAGGATTTATTTTGCATCAAAAATTAATTCTGCGAATTATTCTGTTGAACTACGAATGTAAACGAATTTCATTATCAAAAAAGTCGTGAATTTAAACTAATTTTTAAGATATTCTTATTAATTTTCAATAGTACTGTAATTTTTTAAAAAATATAACAAACATTCGAATATTCATTGAAAAAATTAATGCAATAAATAACAAGAGCAAGAAATCTTAAAAAAGGTAGGATCTTCTATTTTTTTACCCTTTGACGGGCCAAAGGGTAAAAAAATAAATTCCATGTAATCAAACGGTGAAAAAACTAATTAAATTTAACTATTTGCTTTAAAATATCTTTTTTGGCTGCTCATCTCACCTTATATTTCTTTTAAAAACAAAAAAGATATTGAATTCTGAATTTACTGTGCTTCATAATATACAATTTTAATAGATATAATATAGATTAATAACTCGCATCAAAATGATCTCCACAGACATGACAAATGCTGCTTGCTGATAATTCCGGATTAAGATTCGGATCTCCCTTCATCGCTTTACACCACTTTTTGCGAATAACATAATTTCTTGGTAATTAATAATTTATCGATGTTACAGTTGTATTACTACATTTAGGAACAATACAATACTTGTATCTTGCCGACATTATTTTATCTGATGTGATAGTCAGAAGATATAGAAAAAAAGAGAATCTCTATAGAGAGCGAACAGGAAGGAAGCGTGTGTCTCCCCTGTCAGGGAACTATGATGTTGGACCTGTTTCACGCCAAAATGGATCGTTTTTCGTGCGTTTTCTGAGAGGCGAACTTTGATTGCAAATTTTGAAAAACCGAAACTGTCTAGAATTTTTTTTGTAATGTTATTGTTCGTTTCGAAGCATTTTAAATCAATTTAAAAAATAAAAGATGCTGAAGTTCCCCACTGTATAGTCACCTTCTTCTTTGTTAAGTTCACTGACCAGTCCAATCCACCAGTTTTCTTCATCAACACAAGCAACATAATTATGAAGACTTGGTTCTAAACGCTGTAATATTGCTGAACTTTGATAAAATTCCATCGAATATATATTTCAGGATCCAAACTTGTCCGTTTTGCTGTGATTTCTTCAGTTGATGATGGACTGAAAAAATGAAACCTTATTGTCCTTGTAATTGTTTTGCCCTTAGAAAATCGTTCTTCAAGTTTATTTCTACCACTTAAAAAAAAGAAAGGTATCTTAGAAAACAGACCACATCAATACAAGTACATTTAGTGGGCATTTGTAATTTGTGTCGATTGGTAAACACTCTGAAGATATTTCTTTGTAACTGTTCTTTTCACAGTTCCACCGATTCCATCACAAACTGTTTGTCCATAACTTGTAGCATGGAAAGACCAACAAACATTCATCTGAAAATCTGTTTTGTGATGACACAAATTCATCATGCTTTTAAAATTTTTGTATTGAGCACTACACCCATCTGTAAAATACTCTACTCTGTTTATGTGTGGAAATTGAGTTTTAATAAAATCTGTTTTGTGCTGAATACAATAAACAAATGGAACATCATGATTTAGGTCGTCAGATATGAAACTCAAAGGAGTGTCTTTGAGTCCATTAGAGGTCCTGCTGGAAATTACAGTAGTATGTAATGAACAGCTTAAATGACTCCAATGGTATGATTGTACCTCATTTTGTAGTACAAAATTTTAATTTTCTGCAAAATCCATTAAGATTAAACATTCATCATCTTTTAAGTTTTCTTTTCTCGTTTTCAGGTATGAAATTTGAATCTATAGTTATAAAAGGCAATGTTTGTGTGCGTGCTATGTCCAGACGAATCTATCACACTTACAGACTTGAAATTTGGCACACAGGTAGTCTTAGTGGTGACTCAATGTACCTCGAAGCCCGAATTTTAAAAATTTAATCTAGAAATTTTTTTTATTTAATGTTTTGTGTTATTTTTGGTAATTTACGATATATATTTTCGCATTACATTTTTTCTGATAATCGTAAAAAGAAAATAGATACATTATCGGAAAGAACAAACGATTCCCGTTCTAATGAAATTTGTTTTGAACTTGTAACTTAATTCACTGAATTTTGAGAAATTTTAAAAAAATAGTCCCTTTTCTCTGACATTTTTCCTTCTACATTCTTACTTTCGCACATCCGACGTGCTAATAATGCTATCATTTCAATTCTTTTTAAGGTAGTAAATTGAATATTTCTTCCTTATTGAAAACAAGAACGATTAAAATATCTTTTTTCGACGATTTTAAATTAATTTGTTTCCGTGATGGGATCGGAGGATTTTTCTCGAATGAAGGACGTGAAGAATCAAGCGGAAAAGGCCAGTTTTGCCCTGGCTGCCCCATCTAGCGAAAAAAATTAAAGCGAGGGCAGAGAAAAAATTAATGACTTGACTCGTGATTTATTCCCTGTTTATATTTCGCTCGAAGTAATTTGAAATCATTTCGCTGGATGCAATGGTTTAGTCGTAAATCAACCAATGCTGGAACGTTTTGGGCGATATTATTGGAGTGGGGGGGGGGCATAATGGAGAGGTATATAGGGAGGGTATAATTAGGGAATCACTTCACAGTAAAGATATTTTACATTTCAAATGTGTAACTATTTTATTTAGGTATTGAAATCGTTAAGTCATGAAATGACAATACTGAAATAAAGCAAATTTTACAAATATATATTTTTGATTTTTGATTAAACATAAACATTATGTATATTGCACCTCAAAGCATGATTATAATGAAGATGTAAAAGTATGAATTTTAAAAAAAAAATTAAGTTCATTTCGTTCTTAAAAAAATGAAGTAATATCAAAGTAAAATCATGACAATGATAAATCTAAACTAATAAAAGGTAGTGTCTGTGTGTCATTCTGGGCTTTTTTTTTTTATTTGTTGAAGTCATTGTACCATGGGCAACGCCGTGCGTGTACTGCTAGTTTTAGATATGCAAGAATGAGGTATAAGAGCTACTATTTTTTCTGTTACCAACTCTATGAATTCTTCAACAGGTAAAGTCATTGTTTGAAGCTTCATTCCACCATTAATCCATTGCAAGAATTGGATTTCTTCATCATCATCATAATCTTTTAACAAATCACTTAAGTAATTTTTGAGTGACTCACTATTGTTGGGACAGTCAGTGTAACAACACAACATACAAGCTCTATTGTCCCTGCTGCAAACAATTCTATCAATGAGCTGGTGAATTGTTTCTTGTTGATGTAGATTGAGTGCAGAGGCTAACAAATAAGCATTTTGATGAATTACACAGACACATACTGCATGTGTACCAGGGGAACCAGCTAAAACGCACCATTTTGGACGCAAGCAGCAAAATGTCGAAAAACCAATTTTTATTTCGGGATATTTTTGTTTATATTAATTTTTCTTAACGCTTACTCTATCTTTGACTCCTGGCATCATCATACTATATTCATCATCTTCATAAAAAAATTTAACAGTTTCCATTACTTCTTGAGAAATTTTATTTACTATTCGTGAACCTGGAATAGCCAGGATCCCTTTTTCAAGTGTTAAGTCCCAAGCTTTTCGAGCCATATATTCTGTGACATTGAATTCAGTGACAACTCTTTTGCGTGACCAGGATTGAGGTGCAATTGTTAGTACTTGTATTTTTCTCTTTTACTTAAATTGCTGTTCAACTTTACCTTCATGAGCTCAACAAGCCTGTCAATATCATAGCATTTTTTTTTTATTTCTTCATTTTTCTTTCTTTTTTCAATATCACTTTCTGTGTCATCAAAATGTTTTAATACTCCAGTGTAAATTAAATATATATCAAATATTTGTTTTTGTTATCTAATCTATTTTAATTTTTATTAACGATTTCTTATTAAAATGTATTATTAGCAATTATAGTAGCCAAACTTCATTAATATTTCTTTTACTCTTACAATAATTGCAAATTATTGACAATAGAAATAATTTGCATAGCTTAGATAATTTTTTCTTTTTAAGAAAACTTAAATTTAGGCCTTAAATTAACAAGATTTTTAAAAAATATTTTACTTTATTTGATATCATTCAAGTCATTTAAATATTATAAAACTACTTTCATATTTGTTATTGGGTTATTTAGAGTTTAGAGGATGTCTAATAGCTGATTTTGGTATTTTTTAATAGTAAATCTTTCATCAACTCTAATTTGGTGAAAACTCAAAAGCACACTAATTTTATTATACCACTTTGTAGCATTTTTATCTAGTTTTCAATGATATAATGGGTTTAGGGGTTTTTTGAGACAGACTCATGTTATATATATATATTCAGTAGTTCCTGGATACATATCAATGTTTTGAATCAATCTCAATTTTACTGTTTAAGCACCCCTAAAACTATTTCAATACACTTAAATCTGAAATTTAACCATATATTTCTATTCACAATTTAATACTGAACAAGTTGCAAAAAAATTAACTCTCTATCTTCAATTTAACTGTTTTATAACAAAAACTATAAAAGTATGCATGGTTGTCAGATGTGCGATCAATGACTTTTTACACATTTTCAACAAAATTTTAAAGTGCTGCATTTCAGAAACTAATGTTCATATTAACATAAAATTTGGTAAATGTACTCATATCTATGGATAGAACATACTCACCAAGTTTCATCAAAATCTGCCAACCTTGGGTGTCAAAATGCATTTAGGCTGGGTGATTTCACATGGAATGTCCCAATACCTAAAGTTTCCAATGCTCTGAAATAGGATTCCAGCTACAGTGAAGTCATAGAAAATTTTTCATTTTTCTAAACTGATATGATTAATTTTAAGAGCTTTGTAACGTAAACTTCAACCAAACGATCTTCTTTGCCAAAGCAAGCTTTTAAACTGTCAACTGCCTCGCCTGTGCGAGATCTGCTCAGTGTTGCTTGCCCTAAGTACAGAAATTTATTTTCCAGTGCTATATCTGCATCTTTGTGAATATGTTCAAGTTGACTCCAAAAAGGAAGCCAATCTTTTACATTTCCAGAAAATTGGCGAAATTCCAATTTTGGCAAATGAAATTTCTTCTTAACGCCACTTGCTTGTACGAACGTTTGTGTTTCACTTTGATCCTCTGTCACGGTTTGTAATTGCAATCTTGCTAATTCCAGTTTATGTTATCTTTGGTCTTGGAGTCTTTTCTCTTCTTGTCGTAGTTTGCTCTCCTCTTCTTTGAGACTTTTCTCCTCCTCTTCTCTGATTTTTCTTTCTTCTTCTTTTTGCTTCCTATCAGCAACAGCAGTAATTAAAATTGATGCAGATGCAACGAAATCTGGATCTTCCGAGTATTCCTTACTCTTCAAAATAATATCTTTAAACTCTGAAATCATTGCTGTTCTAGGCAAAGTTTCGCCTCTCTTCAACAACAAATCTTCTTTAATAAAGCCTTTTGCAGCTTGAAACATTTTGCTATACACAAATACGTCCTGTCGCGGACGCCCGAAATAATGTAGAATTCACAGAAACTACTCGTATTTCAATAAAACACAATATATTTATTTCACTGTAGTATGAAAAACTTTACCTGGGCCCCTGGCTCTCCAAGTAATTTTTATTTTTACAAAGTAAATATGCTTAGCATAACCTAAATGAAAACAAGCAGCAAACTAAAGAACGAACTAAATTTTTAAATATTTGCTTTTTTTTTAACAAAACAGTCATGTGCAGATAAAGATGTTGCCAACATGAAATTTATAAATAGCTTTAAATTTACAACAAGGGTCATGAATCCTGTTGCTGATGTGGCACAAAAGTTTGGAGAAGAGTTGCTAGCTTGGGTATCATCCTCAACATCTGACAACCACCGAAAATTATGAGCTGCCACCCTCCCAAATAGCTCTTGTGTTGCTTCAAAATGGGTCTTAAATTAAACTAAACTTAAGAATTTTTTTACTTTAAATTCTTAAGTATTTTTTTTTAACCGTAAAAATCTATGCAGTTGGATTTCTTTCCATTAATCTGGGCTGTATATAAGATTCTATATCTATAAATTCTTGACTTTAACAAACTATTATAGGCTAACTATTTACAGTTTTATAAGATGCAAGATATTTAATGGTGGAACATGAGTGAGTTCCTTGTTGGTACATTTGTTCTGGAAATCACGAGGCACTAATATCAGGTTTGTCTTAAATGGTGGAAGCATTTTCTAATGCTGGCCTCTGTATTAATGTTGATTATAAGACAATGAATACAATTTTCTCATCATTAATAAATTTCTCTATATTGAGCTTTTTTTATATATAATTCTGATATCCATTAATTATACTTTTTGTTCGATAGGTTGATGATGGAAAGATAGAAATTATAGATCCTGACTTAAAAAAACAATTGAATTTAACTACGGAAGATTTGAGGTTTGCTGATCACATTGTGAGACATGTCATGGAAGACAGACAAGATGTTTTCCTTGATGGCACTGGTAAGTTTTTGGTGACTTTGGAAAAGCAAGTAATAACATATATTGTTTATCTTAAATAAAAGGTCTACTTTCACTTAATATTTTAATTTTTTCACAAATCCGTAATAAGAAATAAGTGAAAGATTAGTACATGATGATGTTAGTTTAGTTTGTTACATGATGATGTTTTCTTAGTTTTTAACCGCTTAACTTAAAAGCCTGAGATTACTCATGCATTGAATTATCGCAATTTTAGTCTTATAAACTAAATTTTAATCATTAGTTAACTTCATAATTTGACACAAAAATTGTGTAAAATCCATAAACAACTCGTATTCTATACCTTCTGATGTGAATGAAAATGACAGCCCCTTTCCAAAACAGGAGGGGTCTTTTATTAGATAGTAAAGAAAATGATTCAGTTAAGCAGTTAAATATTTCATGAGGTGAAATCAGATGAGCGTGATCTCATGTTTATCTGTAGACTTCTTTTATTCATTTTTTGTAAAATATCTTCCACAAGCAGATTAAGCTGAATTGTATATTTTCCCTAAAAGCTTATTATTATTATTATTTTTTTTTTGGATATTATTTTTCTATGAATCTCTTTTTTTTTATCAAAGATTTTTGATTCAAAGAACCAAAGAAAATGAAAAACAAACTTGTAGTGTAATTAATAGATATGTTAATTTTTAAATCTTTATAAAGCTGTAATTTATTTTAACGTTTGTATTTTAATTTGGATTTCTGCTCTTCAAGCAGAAAAATAATATTTTGAGTAATTGATTTAATTTTTTTTTTTTAAGCTGTCTGATTTACTTAAATTTTATGTTTCATAAAATTTATCTGAACAGTTCTTCAGATATAATGATGTTCAACCCTGTGCCAAAAGCTCATAAAAATCTTTTTTTTCCCCTCCCCCCCTTAGGTTGGGAAGGCGGTGATGAATGGTTAAGGTCTCAGTTTAAAATATATCTCCTGAGTTTGATGCGCACCTCTGAAATTGAAGGTAATTTCTTATTTTATTATTATTATTATTGCTAATTGCTTCTAGTAAAAAATATAGCAATCAGTTACATATGGCCTATTTATAAATGTTTGATTATGGTTAGTAGAAATGTCAAGCTTTGAATTTTTAATTGATGTTTATATTTTAATTTCAATAGAGTTTGTTTTATAAGATATTTATCACTGCATGTATTGCAAAAAATTTTAAAAAAAACATTGCATTGAGAATATTTTTCTTGAATTTATTGCATAAATATTAAAATAATAAGACTTAATCAAAGACAGTTCAAGTTGAAAGGCTACAGAACGTTAAGAAATACTTGATCACCAGCAGATTATGTAGTATGTGTTTCTACTCATCTTTGGATTACCTAGGTCTTATAGCTTAAGTAATCAAAAGTAATTTACTGACCAAAGTGAGGTCCTGTTTAGCCTTGATGGCTGCGCATTTTGTGTGTAAATTTATTTATCACACAGTCACGACCAAATGTATTGTATGATTTTCTTTGAATTTGGCATGAATGTCCCTTGAAGTTATTAAAAATGACATATGTGCAAGGATTTTTATTTTTTGATTCCATTTCAAGATGGTGGCCGTTTTGATGTTTCTCTTTCATGTAATATTAAACTTTTCTCAGCTTTCTAGCCAGTTGGAATCCATTCATAATGCTTCTAAAAATACTGGTAATAGAAAATACGGACATTAAATTTTAAATTTGTCAATGCTTTAAAAAGTAGACATTTAATTATAATTTTGTTAATATACTGATAAAAGTAGACATTCAATTGTAATTTTTTTAATACTAGTAAAATTAAACATTTAATTGTAATTTTATGAATACTGGTAAAAGCAGCCATAATTTTAACAGTAATGCTGCTGACTGAGGGCATGGTTTGAAGTCTGCCCCTTAATGCCATAATAATGACATTTTATATTAAAATATTTATTTTATTATGTTATTTTTTGTCCAGGTAATGGCAAAGAACTAGAACCTTTCAATCCTAGCTTTGTGAATGCATGGAAACAGACTCATAATTATAAAATGTGGAGTTGTAGCATGCATTCAGGAATTCTGGAAGTAAACCCTGGGTGAGAAAACAGATATTTTTATTTTGTAAAAAAAAAAAAGATCATCTGATTTTTACTCTAGTCAGTGTTTTTACTGACATTTTTTGTTAAATTTTTAGCCACCCATTCCAAGGACAACTTAGTATGGCTGATATGAAATTAAAATTTTCGCAGTAAGTATATAGTTATATATGCCCAGAACTCATTCACACAGTTTTGAATTTTTTTTAAAACAAATATGATTTTAGTATTAACTAACTGAAACCCTGGTATTGCTCGGGATCCATATTTTTTCATATACCAGCCTCCTGGGTTTTTTTTTTTTTTTTCCTTTTCTTTTTTTCCCTGTAAATATTGTCACCAACTTTCCCCAGTAAATGTAAATCTTCTTTGAATCTTTTCTTGTTAAATTAAAACTTTCAAATATAGCCTTTTTATCACCTTATAACGGTATGGTTTGAATGAAAATGCAAGAAAATTTTTAAAAAACATTTTAAACAATATATAGTTAAATAACTAATACAGCTTTACAATGTACAAATAAACGTATACTGTATAACTTGGTTACTGCAAAGCTTCTAAATAAAATGTTTTATAGATTTGATAAAGAAAGTCAAAATTGTGCTCGAGAACAATTCTCACTCGATTTCGCTAAAGAAAAATGCTCTAACAAAAAAAAAAAAATGCTTTTAACCTCAATTAGGGGAATAAAAACAACATTTTTCTACTCTTTTTAAACAATGCTGCCGTATCAACGTTAATATTCAAAAATTTGTGAAATTTAACCGAAACATCGTGTAGTAACTAAACTAACGTCAATGAATATTTGAGTGCATATTAAAAGCTACGAAATAAAACGGAAGGTAAGTGGATGCTACGAAATAACAGCGGAAGTAAGAAATCTACCGTGACTAAAAAGCAATATTTTCTTAGCTTTAACAGTGGGTAAAAACACCTAAATAAACGATTTAATGAAACAATAAATTAGTTTAAATTTTATTTGATAACAATAAAAGCATTGTTGTAATTTGAGTTTAAAATGAATTTTGAAACATTAATTACAGATAGAGAAAAAATTGTACAATTAAATTGGTATAATTAAAAAGTTAATTTTTTGCTCTTTAAGGTAATGTAAAAATAATTTTCGTTCTATAAGTATTTCAAAAGTTATTGGTGAAAAATGTCTAAAAATAGCTTAATTTTCATTATTTAATTAAATAAAAATCGAATTTGAATTTTAAAATTTTTGCTGCGTTGGCTCCCTCTCGTGCTAATCCATCGCTGTGCTAAATTTGGTCGTCGTAAGACCAACGGTGTGGACGTGCATAAAGAACCAAAAAACGACAAACACACACATATCTTTCCTCTTTTATATATATATAGATAGATTATTCTTAAAATATGTAATGGTTTCAACTGTTGCAAAATTTTGTTAATATAATTATTTATTTCAATACTCTTTCTAGAATACATGTTCACTCTTTGTGTATCTTCCGCTGTGCTATGCATTGTGTTACTAATAATCTTGCTAGTTGTTCTGCTTTGTTTCCTCTTGTGCACTTTTATGGGAATCTTTTTAATGTAAGCATGGTATCATTGCAATTGTCTAACAATATTGTTTAAATGATCAATATATAATTTTATTTAAACTAGAATTATATATTGAATCTATATGCATTTTTAAGGTTTTCTGCTGGAATTGACAAATTAAGTCATATGGAATTAAGTGCAATTTAAAAAAAGTATTACATTTTAGTCGTCTTTTAACAGTACCATGCAGAGTTCAGAACGTGGTCGTCGTCTAAATACTGCTGTGGTTAATACGGGAAAAGCTGTTGTTCAAACGGGGAAAGCTGTAGGTAAGGTTCGTGAACATTTTATTCATTAAATTTATACACCTGGGGTTAATGAATGAAAACAATTTAAACGTGGAATATTTTTGTAAAAATAAGATATTTATATTTCATTTCAATATTTTAGAACTCATTTACAATATCCTTAAATTAACATAAGACTATTTTGTTTTTTAATGTATAAATTCAAATCAGTTCTAGTTATTTTAATGTTCAGTTCTTATGAGGTTATAAAATCATAGTAAAGTAAGTTGCGGAAAGTGTTAAAATGCTCTGTGGTTTTCAGCTTATGCGTAATAATTTGGTATAAAAATCTGTTTAGAAAGACTCTGGGCTGTTAGAGTACAGAAAGCAGTAATTGAAGTCCTCAGTTTTAAGTATTCAAATAAAAAGAAGAAAAGAAAGGTAAAGAAATAGATAAATGCAAAGATAACATTTTTCCTAGATGGTAAGAAAGAACACAGTGGCGAATCTAGGGGGTGGCTATCGGGGTTCCCGAACTGAACCAGAATTTTTTATTTTATTTAAAATCACTACAACTGTTTGTTCGTAATTTCCCTTTTTTTAAAAAATAATAAAAATGTGAGAACATTCATTTCTCGCTTGACAGGCTTGAAAATTTTCCTACTTTTCTAGTCCTTCTACTTGTACTTGTAGTGTCGACTCAGTCGAAAACATTTTTTGTTTAGTTATTTCATTGTATTTTTTATTAAATTACCAAAAGTATTGTATTGTTTTTTATGATTCTTATTGTCAGGTGAGTAAAGTCTGTAAAATTAAAGTGTTTTGGTTTACATAAACCTTGAGATTTGATATTCATCATGACAATACAAAATTTTTATGACATAAGCCCCCCCCCCAAACCGAATTCTGGATTCGCCACTGAAAGAACATATTCTTCTTTGTTGCAATATGGCCAAGGAGAATGTATTTATAAAGGAGGAAAAAAAGCTAGAAATTTTTAATTGAAAGTTTATTATTTAAATAAGGGAATTTAATTCATTTAAGCTTTGCTATGCATTTAGCAACGATTTTATATTCTTAACTTAGCTGGGATTGAAATTCAGAGCACCTGTTGTTGTACTGTTAAGAGTTTTTATTATCTGCACTTCCCTGGCCCAGTGTTCCTGTACGTTTCTCTGTGCATAGAAATTCCTCTTAACATTAGAGCTTTATAAATAACTTGAAATTTGATTTCTTTATTAGAATGCATTGTTTATCTAATCCATTGCCATTATTTTCATCAATCCTTTTACTGTGTTTTCTATTCCTTTTCATTATGCATGTTCTAATATCTGTTTTCTCATCAACATCTTAACAGATTTTTATAATTTCCTTTAACAAATTTAAATTTTCATTGTTTCGTAATTATAAGCTTGTCTATTATAAAGAGTTTGCTACTTAATTGTTGTGAAATGCAACTGAACCCCTTTAAATTGAGTTTTCAAAGAATCAAAACTGAATTACTGTTCTATTAATGTAATTTTGTCAACTTTAAGTAATATCCTTTTATCAAATAATTGGAGTATAGAAAACTAAATCTAACTTGATCTCTCTGACTAATATGAGCTTTTATCTTACTTGAATATTAATTTTTTGAATTGATTTATATAATACTAGGGGGTTACACCCCCTACTCGCTCCGCTCGTCAACCCCCAAGAATCACGTTGTGATTCTTTTGGGATCACTACGTGATCCCAGCTCGCTTCGCTCGCTCGCCGTACAGTTACGACTGTCTGCTAGTAAAAGGAAATTATAAATACATTAATTACTAAAAGTAAATTTTAATTATTTGATATAGCATAAATTTCTGACATTATTTCAGCACTTACTAATATTTAAATCATCAAATTTCTAAAATTAAAATTTGCTAGTAGCATATATATATATAAATATATATATATATGTAAATGTTTCAAAGAAATTTGAATGCTAAAATTTATAATTATAAAATGTTTATAAATAGAAATTATTTACATCAATCAGAAATCAGGCGTTTAAAACTTCTTGGTACACAAAATTGAATATTTCTTCAACAGTTTCATTAGCCCTAACTTTATTCCAACAAACTTCAAAATTTCCACTCTTCTCAATGAATTATTGCTCAAAAAAGCTTCGTCACATGTATGCACTTTCACTGCAATAATTATTTAGCCAAGGGAGTTATAACTTTTCTCTCTGGGTAGTTATTTATGTGTTAAAACCTCAAAAAGTTTGAGCTACTAAAGATTATTTAATTCATTTCACAAACTTTTAGCTTAAAAAGCACAGTTTAATGTGGCAAATGGCTTTAAACATGTTAAGAGTCATTATTCAAAATAAAAATTGTAATAAATATTTACTTTTACCTTTTTTAAATTAACAAAATAGCCTATTTTTAAAAATTTCTAAAATTCTTTCTTTTTACACCAAAATTTTCAACATGCTCTTTTTTCCACTGATATTTTGATCAGAAAAGCTTCGCCACATATATGCACACTCCCTGCAATAATTATTTAGCCAAGAAAGTTATAATTTTTCTCTTTGGGTAGTTATTTATGCATTAAAACCTCAGGAAGTTTGAGTTATGAAAGATTATTTAATTCATTTCACAAAATTTAGCTTAAAAAGCACAGTTTAACGTGGCAAATGGCTTTAAACATGTTAAGATTCACTATTCAAAATTAAAAACCATAATAAATATTTACTTTTACCTTTTTAAAATAGCCTATTTTGGAAATTTTGAAAAATTTCTAAAATTCTTGCTTTTTACACCAAAATTTTAAACATGCTCTTTTTTCACTGATATTTTGATCAGAAAAGCTTCACCACATGTATACACACTCACTGCAATAATTATTTATCCAAGGAAGTTATAACTTTTCTCTCTGGGTAGTTTACCATTATTTATGTGTTGAAACCTCAGAAAGTTGAAGTTACGAAAGATTATTTAACCCATTTCAGAAACTTTTAGCTTAAAAACCACAGCTTTATGAGGCAAATGGCTTTAAACATGTTAAGATTCACTATTCAAAATTAAAAAGCATAATAAATATTTACTTTTACCTTTTTAAAATTAACAAAATAGCCTATTTTGGAAATTTTTAAAAATTTCTAAAATTCTTTCTTTTTACACCAAAATTTTAAACATGCTCTTTTTTTCACTGATATTTTGATCAGAAAAGCTTCGCCACATGTATAAAAGAACAGACTCTCACTAAAATCCCACAACTATATTCCTGTAGGTCGGCAACTTCGCTCTGTGCACAAAAATGCTTGATTATATTTTGTTCATTGCGATTGGATCGTATTATGAAAGATTCCTAAATAGTTTCATTAGACCTATCTTGACGATTTCGATTTATTATCGAAACTGCCGAAGTTAAACTCATTTTGAAAAATTTTGATGTCCCAGATCAAATTAATCGCTAATTCGATTGTAAACAATCTAAACTCGCGAGCTGTTGCCAAACGGTGATTAAGAAATTCGACCGTTTTTTGTTGCCATGTAAGAGAATTATATATATAGATACTAGCCGCGTACGGCAACCAGCTAGTCCGCCATTCTTACAATAGTAATATATTTAAGAGATTAATAACTAACCCAAAGTAACTTCATATCTGTTAAGTATTAAAACACAAAATTCATATCATTCTCAGTGGGAAAACAAAATATACATGCTAAGATAATTACTACTCTCTGTGTATAAAAAAATTTATACACCCATGCATAAAAAAAATTAAGCAGCAATAATGCATGCATGCATTTGATTAATCATTATCTCTGCCGAATAAAACATGTAACATATGATTGAATAATTATCATTCTCAGTGCAAAACAAAATATACATACTAGAATAATTACTACTCTCTGTGTATTAAAAAAAATTGTACACCCATGCATAAAAAAAAAAAAAAAAAAAAAATTAAGCACCTATAAAACATGCATACCTCTGACGTGAATGGGATTTCTTGCCACATCACTTTGTATCGAAGAAGCAAGTTTTAGCTTTTCTCCTTTTTATCCTTATATTTCACATAAATCTTCAAAAATTTTCTGTTCAAATTAACTGTATAAACTCACTCGTAATTTGTTTTTCGATAGTGCATATGAAGGTGCAGTCTTGCACAATATCCCACTAACAGTTTTTAAATCATCAAAACCCACTGCACCAGATTTATGTAACAACATTTGAAGGTGGTATCTTTCGTTATCCCATATACTAACAACTGGCGTTCTTCCAATTACATTATGCCTTCCACGTTGTCTTTTTTTCCACCTCAAAAACATAATATGGAATCGTTAAACTATCAGAAACATAATATGGAGTCATTAAACTATCAAAAACGTAATATTATGGAATAACTCCTGTTTTATAGGTAGGAGCGTTATATCTGCAGATATCTAAATTTGATTATTCCATAAAGACCATTTTTACATTCACAGCTGGGTTACGTTATATTAGTTGGTGCATTTCTAAATCAAACAAACCATATCGCTCTCTTGTTTGATATGACAAGAGCAAAATAAAATATACATGTTAGAATAATTACTATTGTCTGTGTATAAAAAAATTTGTTCACGCATGCATAAAAAAAATTGTGCACCTATAAAACATGCATACACCTGATTAATCATTATCTCTGTGGAATAAACTCAACTGAAAAATCCGTTGAGAAATGATCAAAAGTGTGAAGATTCTAAATGAAGAATTCAAACTGAAATATTATGCAAATTCCACTTAATTCAACCAATTAAATGAAAGTGAGCAAGCAGGAGACCAATTGAAACAATGCTGGACACTGATAAAAAGGTCAACGTGCATCTAAAACATTTGTTCCTTACCGCCAAGCACTCCATTGGCGATCATAAGAGGAACGATGCAAGTATGCACCCTAAACTACAGGTTAACCTATACAGGATCTATCATCTATCAAACAAACATTCACATACACTAAGGGAAATTTAGGGTAAAACTTAAGTTTATGGTATGCTGCCGTTCCCCCCCTCTTTTGGTCACTAACTTTTGTCAACAGGAGTGAGATAGATGGTTTAGCAATGTGAGAATATTTGTTTTGGGTGTGTAGTGAGTGTTTTGTTGGTGTCTTGGGCCCGCTCTGCCTGCAGCATGCGGGAAGAGAAAAATTCTGCATGCAATGCCTGCGGCATCTTAAGTGGGTTCCGGCAAATATTTTAAACTTAAAAAAACATCAACAGCGGCTTCGCTTTCAGCAAAGCGGGGAACCTAATAGCTTTGCTTTTTCATTAGTGAGAATTCTATGTTTTTTCTTAATTCAAATTTCTCGCCTCAAAATGTTCCTTCGTCAAAATGTCAACAGTAGTGAAGAGCACATCAGTCTAAACAAATCTAAAAATGTCAAAATCAGGAACAATGTGCATGTCAGTCAAAAGAAATCCATGGTCAAAACTGTCGGAATCAAACCGTAGAATTCCAAACAAACTATTATTCAAATTCTATTAAATTGACAAATTAAATCAAAGATAGCACAGAACAAACCAATTAAAACAATGCACAAGACACCAATATAATGATCACTGCGCATGCAAGACATGGAAAATCTAATATATCCATGTAGTTTACTTTAAAATATCTTTATAAACACAATTGAATACAGCAGAAGATATATCTGTCAATGACTCGAAAGATATCTTCCATGACCAAAAACAATGCTTTTTTAAACAGCTTGCAGCTGTCAGTGATCGTGAGCCTCTTAATATCACAGGTAAAACTGGTTGAAAATCTCTGAATAATACAACCTTTCCTCCAAATGGATTAGGGCATTTTGTAAGATCCTGAAAGAGATGGTCAACTGCTAAAAAAGCATGATAAACAAATGTCTGTCCTGTCCCTGCAGATCCATCAAGAAAGAGAAGCTTTGGACCACTGAATTGATTTCCATAGGGTAGATTGTAGCCTTTTTTTTTTTTTTAGATAGGCCAAATAATTTGTTTTTGTTGTTTTGAAGTGTGCATTAAATATAATTTTTAAGAATACTTCTGTACCTTCCATAACAAAACATATTATGAAGATTTTAATTTAGCGTTGATGATAAAAAAAGTATTATCTGTAGCCGAATTTTTACCGTAAATATATGGATTGTAAAAAATAAGCATATAAAAATAGCCGACGAAACTGAAAAATATTCTTCTCTGCAAGCATAATAAAACTCTTTTAAGTGATCATAAACAAATCCCAGATTGAATATCAAAACTAATTATCTTTTGAAAAATTGCAAGGGTTATTATGCAATATGCGCGCCTCCAATTCTCCCACACGATATTACGTAATCAGAATCCAAGGCGTCTTGGCGGTGTGGGAGATCATCGTCAAAGGAAAATGGAGCCATACCAATCTAGATGCTCCCCCCATGAGTTTTTTAACCCGATTGGATCCCTTTACCTTTTTTTTTTTTCGGTTGTCCATTTCGTTTTTCAGCAAAAGGTGAGGAACTTTTTTTTTTGGCTCTCACTTTTGCTTTCGCCCTCCCCCAATAAAACACTGCATTGGCCAGGTTGCGTAGTGGACACATTAAAAGCTTAAATTTCATCGATAAGGAAAAGACTTTTTCTTCTTGCCCTTGTTCCTGTTCTGCTTCTCCTGCCCATATCATGGACTGCATTGGCGCCTCTGCGAGGCAGCTGTGGAGTGGGGAGGGTAAAGGACTTGTGGAGTTGTTAGAGCGACATGGTGTCATGGACCTGGTCTAATCTTGGGCCAGGGGGACATGAAACAACAACAACCAATAAAACAAGTCTGTGTACGTCACAGTACTGTATATTGCTTTTTTTTTTCCTTCTACGCCCCTCCATGCAGAGCGGACGTTGCATTCCAGAAATAAATTGTCCACGTGAATGGAATGATGAGGGCGCAAATGTGCTAAATTTTGGAACGCAGATGTAAAATTTTTAGAAAAACTCATTTTCTAATTTTTCCGGTTAGTTGAGCCGGGATACTTGAATGTCGGATGATCAAGAATTTATTGTATAAGCATTCAATACAGTTTCAAACACAATTCTTTGTTTAGTATTAAATTTTTCTTTATTTTTGTTTGCGTTAGATTGCACCAGTAGTATGTCATAAGAAAACATCAATGGTATGTCTGTATAGGTAAATTTATGTCTGGCAATTTGAGTTTTCTGAGACTCAAACCGTAAGTCTTGAGAAGTATATTAATTTTGGCAAGTGCATATGAAGGTGCAGTCTCGCACAATATTCTACAAACAGTTTTTAAAGTATCAAAACCCACTTCACCAGATTTATATAACAACAACATTTGAAGGTAGTATCTCAGTATCCATATTCTAACAACTGGCATTATTCCAAGTACATTATGTCTTACACGTTGTCTTTTTTTTTTTTTTTTCCACCTCAAAAACATAATATGGAATCATGAAACTATCAAAAACATAGGAGCATTATAACTGCGGATATCTAAATTTGATTGTTCCATCAAGACCATTTTTACATTGTGTTAGTTGATGCATTTCTAAATATGACTCTGTGAATGGACTTTTTTTTGTAAGCACTGCATCTAATTTCTCCATTACATTTTATAAACATTGTTCATTATTATCCATAAAATAACTATTGGCTTCAATGGAATCACATTTTCGATTGGAAAGTCATTGCAATTACTTAATCATATTTGGTGAGATGTAAGCCTATTTTTGTTATCTATATTTCTTTAAATGGAGGTTTCAGTGGCATGGCAAGCTCTCTTCCGATCATTTCTAATTATATTTTGCAGCTCCATAAATTAGCTACGCGAAGGTTGAAATAAGCATGATTTCTGTGCCAAGTACGATATAATTTTTATTTAATTTAATAATTTGAATTTAAATTTTTTTTAAAACGGCTTTGAGGTGCACATCTTCAGCATCCAAAGTATATCTGTGCCAAATTTGGTATCTCTATGTTCTACGGTCTGTTCTGTACACTGCCAACAGACATGCAGACATTCATCTTTATTAGTATTAGAGATAAGTATATTAATTTTTTGATATTTCATATATTTCAATGTGGATTATAACTTTTATTTGATAAATACTGTCTATATATAAACTAGGGGAGACTGGGGATGTTTTACCCACTTTTGATGAAACTGTCTCCCATTTTCTTCAAAAACAAGACTGAAATCTATTTTTTTCACCATTTTATAACTCATATTATGGGGCATATTTCCACACTATTATAATTTATAAAATATTTAAAATAACATTTTTATAAAGATTTTCCAAAATAGTAAAAACATCCTCCATTCAGGGATGTCTGACCCACTTTTTAAAAACAAAATAAAACAATGTTTAAAAATTAATGACATATTAATTATTTAATTAACTGTTCCTCTTTATGACATACAATTCAGAAATAGTTTATTTCATCAACAGCAAATAAACTACATTCTGTGAAAGTTTTTTATAATCGACAAAGTCAAATTTAATTTTCAAACGACTCTTTCGGTTTTACCATATTTATTTTAATTAAAACCCATTGCCCTACCTAGACTTCAGGGCTTCAACAAAGATAATTATTTATGACTGTGTAGAAATTCTTTCAACCAGTCATAGCTAGCAGATTTGTTTGTTGACTGTCTTTGGAGTTAATCCAGAATGTAACTCGGAAGAAAGCTGTAAATATTCCTCAGTTTCCCCTATATCAGGGAATACTTGACAGGAGATATGATTATCTTTAAATTATATATTTCTATCTTCAAAGCCTTTATATTTATCCATATAACTCCTAAAGTTTTTTTTTTTTTTATCAATTTAATCTTCAACATTTTTATCTTTTTAAATGTTGGACCAAATAGCAGCTTTAATTAACGTTAGGAATACCTATCTTTTTTTATTTTATTCTGACTTAAAAACGGCATAAAAATAAACAAAAGACATTGTTTATTATCTTCATTATTTTTCATTAAACCTACAGAAGTGTTAATGAGACCCAGGGATGAAGAGATATTTAGAAATTCAGTAAATGCTAATATAGCATTTTTTTTTTTCTTTTCATTGTTAAAGATTTTAATATCTATTTGCCCAATAATATCCAAGATAGAATAAACAGTAGCATATATCAGAGGTTCTCAACCTGTGATATGCATACCCCTAGGGATACGCGAAATCAAAGTCGGTAATAGCAGACACAAGAAAATATAAAGGATTAAACAATTTACAGTATTTTGTAAAAGTGAAAGTTGTGCCTAAAACCTATGCTTGAAATAAGAAAAAAGAAAGCAAAAGAAAACCTGGTAAATTATTGATATTTTGTCTTCACCAGCCCTGATTATGCATGAATCATCAGTGTTCGCAAAAGCTGTAGCTTCTCTAGGAGACAGTGTGGTATGCTTTTTATTTCTGTTCTTGTAGTTTAGGCTTATTGAGAACAATCCGGAATCCTCTCAAAGTTTCTTGTTTTGACAATTTTATTAAAAACATGATTAAACGCTGGCGCCATTAATTGCTCGATTGGGATGCATGATGAATAACGACTGTTCATATAAATCAAGCTTTGTGTTTTTATGGGTTCTCAATTTGATTGGTTTGGTTTGTTTTATGGCACAAAACTGGTGTTTGTAGGCTATGCGTGTTCAATTTGAAGTGCTTATCTTTAGAGTGACTTCAATTCGATATTGTTTGATTTCTCAAAATGGAGAAGTGGTTGAAAACTGGAACTCTTATGAGATAGGCATCTAGAATGAAATTCGAACCACCGATTTGGCGGCTATGGAGATAACTGTAGATCAGCAAGGTGTTAATTATGAAGTGCAAAGGCGGACTAATTGGCCTGCTCAGTTAAGAAATAAAATTGATTTTATTAAAAAGAACTCGAAACATCAGTGCAGCGATTCTCAACCTGTGGGGCGAGCCCGGGGGGGGGGGGGGGGGAGCCCCACCCGGGGGGGGGGAGCATATCGAAGAGAAAATATTATTAAAAGATTGATTAACTTGCTGAAAGAAAAGTAAAACAAAATACATTCTGATATAATAAAAAACAAAATACACATTTACACTGCTATAATACACTTATAAATAGGATTGTATCAGTACTGCACAATGATAATTAACTTTTCATTAATAAAGAAAAATGCATTGTTAGTAATTAAAAATGCAATATTATTGTATGAGAGGGGGGCCGCGATGAAAATTATGGTTCAAAATCGGGTCGCAAACACTGAAAGGTTGAGAAACACTACATCAGTGGGCCTCCGAAGAAGAGAAAATATTTTACCGAATAGTTAAAATATGGATTTTCCATCACGGGTGATGAAGATTGTCCAAAACCACTGTGTGTTGTTTGTGGAGAGATATTGTCAAATGGAAGCATGAAACCATCTTTACTAATGGACCATTTAGCGGCTAATTCAACTAACACCCGATTGTTCAAATCTTTGTGTGGAGACATGGGCAGCCTACATACTACATTACTTTTGCACACAGAAATGAGATGGCTTTCGCAAGGAACTGTTCTCGCAATATTGTTTGAACCGAGACATGAAGTTCATATGTTTTTTGAAGACCACCCTTTTATGATGAACTCTAAATTTTATGAAAGTGAATGGTTTCAGCAGCTTGCGTACTTATCTGACATTTTTTCAGAAATAAATAAACTTAATTTAGGATTTCAGAACCATACCATAACCATTTTTAAGGTAACTGACAAAATCGAATCTATGATTAAGAAACTGAATTTTTGAGAATCCTGTATTTAAAAAAAAAAAAAAAAACAGTATGAAGTTTTTGAGAAACTTTACAGCTCTTTATCTGAGAAAGAACTCAAATTAACAAAACAAGTTAAAACTAGTATAATAGCACATTTAAAAGGACGTAAGTTGTCATTCGGACAATATTTTATGAAGCTTAGTGATGCAGATATGTGGATTTTAAATTCATTCAACAAAACGTTTTTTCAAAAACCTGTAAAATTACCAATTTCTGAAAAAGAAAAATTAATTGAACTTTCCACTGATTCTTCATTAGATTCTGATTTTTTTTTTTTTTTTTTTAATTTGAATGACTTCTGGGTAGCAGTGAAAGAAGAGTACCAAGAACTTGGTATTAAAGCAATAAAATATTTAATACCTTTTACGAGCACAGAACTTGTGGAAAGAGCATTCTCATCTTATATATATATTAGGAAAAAATATCAAAAGAAACTTGACGCAGCTCCAGACATGAGATTATATCTTTCTTCATTTGAACCTAATTTTATAAAACTCAGCTCCATGAAACAAGCTCGAGGATCGCATTGAAATTTTCTTGCACCTGAATAACTGATTATTACGAAGTGTAATTTTTAGCTAGCCTTATAATTTAATGTGAAATTATTACAATATTGTTTTTATTTGTTTTGCCATTTAACTAATACTATTTTAAAATTGGAATAAAATATAAAACTAAGTCCTGCGAATGCCATTAATTCGCATTATTAGACTCTTAAGCTTACTTAAGCCCTTAACATTATTGATAAAAACTTCTTTGCATAGATGGATGATTGGGAGGTGGGTATGACAGTAGGGGGTGCGCGAAAATGAAAAGACTAATCAAGGGGTATGCGAGGGGAAAAAGGTTGAGAATCCTTGGCATATATGAATGGTACAATATTGCTTTGTTGAAGATTTTATATGCTTTGATCATTTTAGGCACAGAATTTTGCAACTAAGATATAAATATTGGAAACATAGAAATTATTAATTAAATTAATTGTAAATTAACTTAAAAATATGTAATATGTGAGATTAAACTTTAAATTAAAGATGTTAGCCCTTTAAAATTATAAAATGGGGAGGTTTGGCCCGGGTCAAACATCCCCTTGCAGCCATTTTATAAAAAATGCAAAAAAGCTCCTATTAATAACTATTATTATTTCTATTTAAGTGGATAGTCTTTCAGAGTATTATTTAAGGTAGCTTTATAAACCAAAATATTTTTTTTAAATTTAACATATAATTAGCACAGGTTCTTACAATGAAAAACCAAAAATTTACTTTTTTAAGCAAGAAATATGAAACAGGAAATAGCTTCTCTATTTTTTTTCTGCAAATGTCTTAAGACTTTAGTATGGTATGTAGATGATTATTATTGAGCTGCCATCTGGTATTTAATCTTTGGAAACATTTTTTTTTTTTTATTATTATTAAGTTAAAGGGAGTGGGTCAAACCTGCCCTATGGTCAAACATCCCCTATGGTCAAACATCCCCAGTCTCCCCTACTTGAAAAAAAGAAAAAATCAGAAGTGAAAAGTATGCAGAAATGAAGTTTAAGTTACTTCATTGTCTGGTGCTGATGCTAGGATCCTAATAGGCATTTACAATAAATTCCTTTATATATTATTGTACAAGTAAATATGGTGAATTAGTTTTTTTTTTTATTGAAAAGGCTTTTAGTCCCGAAATTTCCAATCAAAAATTATGAAATGGTATTAAACTTCTTAATTCTCATGAAGGGTTCACTGTAATAGGATTCAGTTGTGTTTCTAAACGTTTTTTAAATCTAAGAGTGTTAAAAGCTCGAATTATGATATTTCATGTATTAGTTGAATATTTACTGATATTAGTTTATATCAGTAAATATTCTGAGCGAATGTAAATTTCATTTTGAATAGAATATACTTCTTTTTCATCTGCAAACACACTTTATCAGTCACTAGCAGTACGTGTACGGCGTTGCACGTGGAATCAGGACTTCAACAAAATGAAAAAAAAAAAGCCCACAATGACATGAAAAAGTTTTGAAAACAAAATCAAAACAGAAGATACACTTTATTGATTTTCCTGCTTATTTTTCTTCGCGATGATAACATTCGAGCTGTAGGAAAATAGTACAGAGTACGTTAATCCGAAACAATATTTAAAAATTGCAGCTTGAAAATCATTATTAAACAGCAAACAAAATGCGCAACATTAACAACGTGTTTTTTAACAAACTTTTATGCTTCACTATCAATCTATACTTATAAAAGGCAATGTTTGTGTATGTATGTGTGTGTGTTTGTCTGAGATGTCCAGACGAATCTATCGCACTTACAGCCATGAAATTTGACACACAGGTAGTCGTAATGGTGACTGAATGCACCTCGAAGCCGAAATTTTAAAATTTAATCTAGAAAAATTTTTATTTAATGTTTTGTGTTGTTTGGGTTGATTTTTCCCACTAATTTCTCAATAGAATGGTTTTGAATAATTGTACGACAAAAATAGATACACCATCGTAAAGAGCATGCGATTTCCGTTCTAATGAAGTTAGTTTTTAATTTTTTACGTAATTTACTGAATTTTGAGAAATTTTTAAAAAATACCCAGTTTCGCCATTGCAATGTTACTTTTGTTTTTAAATTTGTTGTATCCGACTTTCTAATAACACTATTATTTTCAATTTTTTTCAGCTTATAAGTAGAACGGTTCTGTCGGATTTAAAACAACGTTTGTTTCAAGACAAGAATCTTTTCAAGTTTTTTTTTAATTAATTTTTTTCTGGGTAGTTGAGAGTTATTTTTATGGAGAGAGTTCCTCGAGTGGCACTTCTTCGGAACGCAGATGGCTATGTGATTGGTTGAAGGGGTGGTGACGTCATAACCTTGAATTGAATGACTGATTATTATTTTCGGCAGTATCTTAACGTATTTATTCATCTCGCGTACTTAGCTTGCAGTATAATAATTTTCACGTTGCAATTTTTTAATATTGTTTTGGATTAACCTTTCTACAAATGAAATGCCATTATCACAAAAAAATAATAAGCGGGGAAATCAATAATGTGTATCTTTTGTTTTGATTTGCTTTTAAAAACTTTTTCATGTCATTGTGGTTTTTTTTTTTTTTTTTCATTTTGTTGAAGTCTTGATTCCACGGGCATGCCGTGCGCGTACTGCTAGTAAGTACATAAAACAAACAAATCAAAAGTATAAATCAAAACGTGATCCACCTAGATTAAAAAATGAGCTTAAAGTGTAAGGCAAAATTGATCAGAACATAACACACCAGACGCATGTACTAAGAACAAATAACCAAAAGGAAAAAAAAAACCTTTGCCTAACCTGCTTAAACGGCGTAATAGTTCATTCAGACTAAAGCAATAAAAGTAATTCATCATATTCCCCTCGTTCATGGCAGGATGCCAAATAAAGCCATCTCTCTAATTTTTTCTGGCAGATGGCACACACTTTGATGGAACAGGATTTCTGTAAAATAGTCTTCCTTCCGAAAAAACATCTGACTCCATCAACTAAAAAATTAATTAAAAATCGACTTAAAATGATATTTTAACCGTTCTTGTTTTAAATGGAACAGAGATGTTTCATTTATTAGCTCAAAACATTTCAAATAGATAACAAAATTAGAATGTGAGATGGAGTCACTTGATTTTGAAATCTTAAAATTCCATGAGAAAACTGACTATTATTTGAAAATTCAGGAAATTATGTTAGACTTTCAAAACAAATGTCATTAAAACGATAACTGTTTGCTCTATTCGATGGTGCATCAATTGCTTTTTTCCGATCATTATTTCTCATGGATCGACCAAACACGTGCAAAGAATCACCCAAAACAACACAAAATATTAAATAAAAATTTTTGTAAATTCCAAAATTCTGACTACGAGGTGCATTGAATCACCATTACTCTATGGGCTTGCCAAATTTCATATCTGTAAGTGTGATAGATTCATCTGGACATCACACACACGCAAACATTGCCTTTTATAAGTAAGATTTTAGTTATTCTAAAAATTTATAAATATGTATATCTTTGTGTATGAAAGTTATTTTTTTAAATACTTCTCTTTTTTAATTTTTCAGTAGTTTCTATTATAATTTTTTTACACACTCTGTCACAAAAAAATATATGCACCCAGAAGAATTCAAGCTACTATCACGAAACTTGGCAGGAATGTAGTCTGGTAAGAGGAGATAAGCAAATGATTACAAATTCAGAAAAACAGACCGTTTTATTAAGAAGATATGGCATGAAAAAGGTTACAAATCAGTAAGTAGTAAATCCACCTCTGGCAGCTATACAAGCCGAAACACAGCGTGGCATTGAATCAATGAGTTCGCCTATGACCTGCGGAAGATCATGCCATAATCTTTGCAACTGAGCAGTTAATTCACCAGTATTCCAGGACGGCCACAGTTGCCTTCCAAGCACGTCCCAGACATGCTCTATTGGTGAGAGGTCTGATGACCTGGCAGGCCATGGAAGTACATCATATCCTTGAAGACATTGTTGGGTGAGTCGCGCAGTATGTGGCTGAGCATTGTCTTGCTGATAAATGGCACCTGGGTGACTTAATAGCATAGGCAGTACAACTGGCGTTAAAATCTCGTCCATGTAACTGCGTGCCGTCAAAGTGCATTGAAGGACGACTAGAGGTGATCGTGTGTCCCAACAAATCACTCCCCACACTGTCACAACTGGTGTAATCGCCGTATGCCTCTCGACAACAAATGCCGGATCGGACCGATGGCCTGGCTGCCTCCACATGCGTATGCGCTGGTCATCAGCATTGAGACTGAAGCGAGATTCATCGCTGAAGATCGTACGCCTACAGTCGGTCACACTCCAGCTTGCCCGAGGTTGGCAAAAATACAGTCGACACTGCCTATGATGTGGGGTCAGTGGTAGGCGTGTTAATGGACGTCGGCTCCTTATACCTGTGTCGATCAGTTGTCTCTGAATGGTTTCCCTTGATACCACCCAATGTCTGGAATGTGGTAAATGGCGTCGAATAGATTCTGGCTACATTGTTGGTGTGGACATGGCCGTTCTTATGATTGCGCGATCCTCGTGTGCATTTGTGTTCCTGGGACGCCCTGAACCTCTGCGACGATAGACTATCCCTTCCGTGATCCATTGTTTCCATAACCGAGCAACAACCACATCACTCCGACTGAGCTGGCAGCCGATACGCTTGTTCATACTGTCGCCGGTTACATCTCAGAGGCATCTCTAGTCACAATACCGTCTATCCAAGTCGACAGCTTTGTTTGAATAACCCTATGGCACGAGCAATCATCTTTTAAACTCTCCCAGCTGCACATCTCATATGTGCATAGTGCTCTTACCCTTGTCTCATTGGCGTCGAGATTTTAATCATTTCCATATCTCTTCCAGACTACATTCCTGCCAAGTTCGTGATAGTAGCTCAGTTTCTTCTGGGTGCATATATTTTCTTGTGACGGAGTGTATTTATTTTTTGCTTTGTATTTTATAGGCATGTTTAGTATATGTAGCATTTTGAAACCAGTATTTTAAGTTTTAATTTTTTTACATGTATTTTTTGTTTAGCTTTAATGTGTTGAGTTGATTGTTTGAGTTGTTGTTGATATATTGAGTTGATTTTTATGTTTTAATTTTTTTCAATTTTTATAAATTTATTTCCAAAATCTCAGTGCATCCAAATGTGTAAAAGTGTGAATAAAAAGATAGTTTGGTTCATCACTTTAACTAGTATGGTGATTTTCATGTTATTGTCCGATTTTTCTTTTTTTCATGTGAATAAAATAGCAACATTAGGATATGGAATTAAATATTCTCTCAAACACTCCTAAATATAATTATTTATAAAAATCATTTAGAAATTAACTCATTTTTGTTAGTAATGTTTTTTTTTAAAATTTTGTTTTATTTAACCCACTAATGTCCAAATTAATTTAATGCATAGATTTCAATAAATATGTTTAAATCATCAAGAGTAAGATAATTATGAAGTAAAATTAAATGCCAATTTTTTCCGTTTTTTTATTATTATTTTTTTAAAAAACATTAAGAAATTGGTAGAAAATCATTTTTTAAAACTTTTTTTTGCATAAATATTAAAGTTTTTTAAACTATGCCAAAATATCAGCAAATGAAGATCTCTTTCCTTGCTTTACCTCAAAAATGAAACAAAGAAAAAATTTTATGATGATGCTATTTCCGACTTGAAAATCTGGCTAACTGGTGGTGTATACCCGTTGAAAAAATTTTGCAATTTGGGAATACCTATTTGGCTTGCTAGACAAAGCAAAAAAAGAAACAATGGGATGCATTTGGTTTATCCATGGAAGTGAAATTTAACTATCCTATAAATAGGACGCTGGGCATTAATGGGTTAAGAAGAAAATATCTTTTATTTATAGGCAGTCTAGATGCTGTTCTAGCAGATTTATTTATTCCCTGTGCATACATACTGGCTGGTTACAGCTGTGTTATATTACTGAATTGTTAAGAGTTTCACTCTCTTTGCCCATCTTTTTAGCCCTGCTCGTTGTATCACCTTTATGTGTTATAACAATAATAATATTCAATAAATCTTCAATTTTCTTGGTTACATTGCTCTTTTCTGTCCTCAAATATCTGTAACTAAATATTCAAGTTAATATTAAATTATAAATATATGGGTAGTAAATAAAGTTGTTGCAATATAATTCAGAAATTATCAATGAACTCCATTAGAAAATGTGCTGATTTGCAAATTTTACTTGATTATGCATTGCATTTAACTGAAAATCCCCTTTTTTCTTTGTATTCTTTTGCTGCTAGTGTAGATGCGTCGATTTTTTTTCTATCTCTGCAGTGATCATGGCTCTTGAAAATAGTTTCAACAGACATAATAAAAATATGAAAACTTCCTGATAAACCAGCGAGAGTGGTCTCCCCTAAACTTTCCTGTATACTACCTAACATAGGTGGGGAAAAAATAAGCCAAGCAGCAGTAAAACACACCAAACGTCCCTAACACAGGTGAAGAAAAAATAATGGCTTAATAAATTTTGGCTTCATAGTATGGCAAAGAGAACCAAATATGCAATTTGAATGCCTTTTTTTCAGACGATTGGAAACGATAATTGGACATGGATCTACATTTAATGTTAGCAGACCTCGCACCAAATTTTATTTACCTAAGTCATTGCATTTAGGAGTTATCGTGTTTACATGTATGCGGATATGCAGACAGTTAACCCTTAGACCAATTTGGTTCCAAATTTGATATGGACCTACATTCCTAATGATAAAACTGTACCAAATTTTATATTCCTAGCTATTTAAGTTTTTGATGTATTGTGTTCATATGAACACAGACAGACAGCCAGACTGACTTCCTGTGTATATACCAAATTTCATTCCTTTAACTTGAACCATTTTCGAATGAGCACGGACAGACAGCCAGACAGACTTCCTGCCCATATACCAAATTTCATTCCTTTAACTCGAACCATTTTCGAGTTATCGTGTTCACAGACAGATAGACATAATTCCAAAATTGTGTTTTTCGGACTCGGGGAGGTCTAAAACGTGGAAATTCATCAAAATCTCAAATTTGAATTTTTTCATGATTACAATACTTTCTCTTTGTATACTTCATATACCAGAAAGTAAGAGGACTGCTAACTGGAAATAAAATCAAGATAATTTATAATTGTGGATTTTTTTGTTCCTAACAAAATTTAATACATGAACATAAGAATAGAATCTTAAATTATAATCCTCAACATTGCAATTGAAATAAAAAATCTTCCAACATAAATTAATTCTAAATTCAATATATAGTTGCTAAGCAAACAGTTTGTATATTTAAAAGAAATTGTGATGAATAAAACCATCATGAATTTTCTTAATAGATCATACATGAAAAATGTTTGCAAAAATTTTGCAGCATTTTATGCAATAAGTAATGATAAAATTTTGAAATTATGTATTAAAAATACTGTTGTATTTTTATTTAGTTATTGTTTTATTTTTTTGTACAAGTTCTTTACATTACAATATTTAGGTTATTTTGTGGCTAAAAAAGTTATTAAAATTCAGTTGTATGTATTATAAATTCATAGTTTTTTAATTGTTGATAAATAATTAATTTTGCTTATTTCATCCCCCTTTTTTTTACCTAAAAAGTCTGAAACTTCTAGAAAATTTTGTTTTCCTTGTTCTGGATATTGTTTATCTATGTAGGTGGTGCACTCACTAATGCAAAATCAGCCGTCTCCTCTTGGTGGTCAAGCTTTAGCGCTCCAGTTCCACAAGAAAAGCTGGATTCTGAAGAAGATGAACAAATTAGTCCATCAAAAGAAACCGAAGCCCAACAATGTAGTCTAGATGGGCTTCTTGCAGATTAATGTGTGCTGCATTTTATATGTTCCTTTTTCTGACTGTAAATAGGTAATTGTATATCTCATCAAAGAATTTTGTTTTTAATTTATAATTGTATGAAAATGGAAATCATAGAAGTTTCAATTTGATGAGTTTGTAGTGAGACTTGGAAAAAGTACCACAGCAAGTTGTGTGGAATGCTGGCTTTTCTTTATTTCCATCCCTTTGCTGGAATATTTAATTCCAGATGGAACTTCTGTAAAGATTTTCACTGGGAGGGGTTAATGGCACTGACAAGGGAAAAAAAGGCATTCCAACATTGCTCACTGACATTTAAAATATTCAATTTCATTGTTATTAGTGTATAGTATTATTTGAAAGTATTATTGTAATCTTTAAAAATTGTGTTTTGTTATTTTGAAAATTAATTAGGAAATAGTTAGATATTTTCTAAAATTTATTTTTGCGAGTTTCTACAATTTATGATTTATTTAGTTTAAGTTTTGTTCTATTAAAAATGTGATAATTTCCCAAGTGTTTTGAAATGAATATTTGCCAACATAATACTCAGATGTTACTTTAATTAAACATAAATTTAATTTCATAATAACAAAAATTTTTAATGTAGCTAAATATGAAATGAATATTCAAAAATTGTTTTTGACACTTATATATTTATAGAATGTGTGTTCAGTAATGGTCAAAAATAGTTTTTATAAAATTTTAACATTCAACATCGTATGCTTGCATCAAATTTATGTAAGTTTAACATTCAAGTTATTTCAATTGTATATTCTTTCATAAACTTAAAATATTCTTCTAACTTTTACTGAGAAGTTGTTGCTTATTCCTTTTTTTAAAATCTGATTCACTGTTGTATGAAAAGTACTTAAAATTTCACACTTGACAGTTTCTAAAATTCTGAAGAATAAATGGTCTGTCAAGATTATTGGAGTTAGTTGAATACTATAATTTTCCGTTCATATTTATTGAACAAAGTTAATTTTTACATTTTCAATGGATTAAGCACTTATTTTTAAATGGAAACATCTAAAAACCCAAAGACTATAATTTGCTGCAAAAGACATTGAACAATTTTTTATGAAATCTTTTGATTTTATAAAATTGTCATTAATAGGGATTTCTTCAGAAAAGAAAATGGACTTTCTTAATTGCAGCAGTGTATTATTTGAAAAAAAAATTTCCACAAAGATTTTTCATTGCATTTTAATGAGTACTTATAAGAATTACTCAATTTTTGAAGGGAAAAAAATGAAGTTCTTTGTTATTGTTGTAACATACATTAATTTTTGCTTTTGAATAATGGAATTTGTTTAACAAAAGAAAAATTTAGTAGCATTAGATAAATATATGCATTTTCTTGATTTTCGGGGGGGGGGGGGGTTATAAGTAATGGTCAGTTTGGTATGACTAAAACTAATCTGGTGTATTGAAATATCTGTGTATAGTTAGCTTAATCTAGTTGAGCATCTTAGCATCTTTTTAGAAATAAAAATATTGAAAGTTTAATACAAAAAAAGAAAGACAATTAGTAGAACCAGCTTCAGTTTTGTAAAGATAAATATAAGCTGCAAGGAAACTTTTTCTAAGGTCTACAATTTTTGCTTGTATGTGTACACATGATTGTAAATGTAGTTTCCTTATTTGTGATTGCAAATTAATAAATAAGGATCAGAATCATTTTTTTAAGTAAAATCTTTTAATTCATGTTATTTATTTCCATGTTAATAAAAGTATAGTTTAATATGCTTAAAGCTAGTTATCAGTTTTATGATTCAAATATAATGAAAGGGTTTTTTTTGTCGCCTAAGTATCTATAACTTCTTCTGATAATTTTTTATAAAACATTCTATGATTTGATCGGTTTGCAATATTAATTGTAATGAGTTATGGATAAGAAATTTTACTTAAAATAGCATTTGCTCTTAAGAATTATTTACTCTTTTGTACTTGTTATTTTACAGCATGTATGTACATTCATTACCATATTGTGATGGTGCAATTTTCATTTTCAAATGCTGGTCATTTGTTTTATAAATAAATAGTCTGCATGAGCAGAATGGAGTTTTCATTTTTCTTGTTCAATATTTTTACTAAGGTACCCTTTGCTTATTCTAAATGGTAAACTTTCCCTGTTTTTTCAGGACTTTAAACAGAAAAATAATAAAAGCAGATGATTTTAGACATATCTCTGCCAGTGATTGGCAAACTATGGTTTGTGGGCCAGATGCTGCCTACTTGGAGGTTCTATCTGCCCAACCACAGATTTTAAAATAATTGTATCTAAATAATTATTTCCCTTGTGCAGCTCCTTGAAAATGCATCATTTAGATATAAGATGTGGCAACATCTACAGAAATCGATGAATTGTTGGACCTTAGTATTTCAATTGAGATATAAAACAAGCAATTGAACGAGTGAGATATGGTTTGAGCCTTGTTTTCGATGAGTTAAACATGAATCTCAGCCATGCTGTTAAAAGATTGAAGACAAATTCAGCATGCAATTGAATCAATTGATAATTTTGAATGGAGTTCAAGAAGGAGAAAAAATTTATTTTAAAATGACCATCATGCTTGCATTTATGTGGATGCTCAGAATGTTGATATTGAAGAGAACTCTCTTTACATATATTTGTGGTGAGCCAGGACGTCGCACCAAAATTTTTTTTAATAATAAATCTAAATTTGTTTTTAGGACTGCATTTTCATAATTGTCTTTGTTAGTTTCATTTGAATATTGAATTTGTCTTCTAAATGCTTATGAAATCCAGTAGGGAAAAAAAGGCTTTTGCAAAGCCAACAAATTTTATTAATTAAGCTCAACCATAATAATTTTTTTTTTACAACTGTGCATGCTAGGCTTGCATTGTCTTTATTATAACATGTGAAATGAGCAGTGTTTGCTTAGCAATCCTCCTGGGGGAGTGGCAAGCATTAGTAAGCAAGGGGCAGAGTCCCTTAGTAATAATTTAAAATAATATTATAATTAATGTGTCCTGATTAGAATCCGATTATGAAGAGATTACGGATTATGCATTCACAGCTTCAATCATTGTTTTAGTAAGAAAGAATTTTTTAAATAATATTTTATTGAATTTTATAATAAATTATAATGGCCTACCAATTTTTTATGTCATCTTTATAAAAATAATGATCTTTTTAGGGGGGGGGGTATTCAGTGTTGCACATTAGTTCTAAATTTTAACTTTTTAATTTCAATTTTATTTTTAAATCAACTGAATTATCCTCTACAACTTAAATGCTAGTACAGTAGTCTGATAGATACCAGACCAGAGAATTGCTGGATTAATAAAAGCACTGGATTAGTGAAGGTTCCTTTATAAAATGCTATTTAATAGCAAAGCCTATATTTATTGCACAACATATATTACCGCACATGGGTTTGTGAGTGCAATAGCATGTACAGATTGAAAGACAGCAGAAGTCTGTTGTTTATGTCGCACCAAGGTCACTGACATCAACATGCAGTTATTTGCTTTTTCATGCTTTCCACTTGCCCTTCTAAAAACGCTGACTACTGGAGGGGGCCGGATTATAGAAAGACCGTTGTGTTTTATCCATTTTGAAACTGCATCTAATAATATATATATATTTTAAATCCAAAAATGCATTAGATGCTGAAGGAGCTTTTTAAATCAGTGAAACTAGAGTGGTGTGGTTTAAATTTATGAAATACTCTTAAAAGTGTTCAGTTGGGTAGCAGTGACAAAAATTTCTGGAAACACACTTAATGTGGAAGAAAACACTATAGGAATACAAAAACATCCCTTCAATGTAGTAATGATAAAATGAATATTCAAACAAGTGAAATAGTCAAGAAAAAAATCATGCTGATCCAGAATTGAAAAATTGTGGCCAAGACTTTTATCTATACAAAATACCTAACCAGTATCTCCTGTATTGAAAGTAAGTTCAATTGTAATATATGGCAGCTTTAGAATTAAACTTATCTAAAGATATTAGAGAGGAAAAAGTAAAGTAAAAATTTTACACTCTATTATTTAATATTCTGTATTATTATTATTTAATTCCCTATTATTATTTAATTCAAAAGAGTTGCCTATTGTTTTTCTTAAAATAACATTTATCATTTGTGAACTGCTCTATAGAGATGGTGGTTATTGCGAAAATAACCAGTTTGTGGTTATTCGGGTTTTTTCACCTCCGGTTTAACCTGGCGGTTATAACAAATAACCAGTTTTGAGTTTTTTTAATAAAAAAAACAAATGCCATTTGTAGATAAAAATTATTAGTATTGTATTGGCCAATATTTATCTATTCATAAAGACTTTCAGTAATTCGCCAGCCAACAGACGCCTCGAGGAAGCTGTTGTCGTCGATTGGTCTAAGATAACGAAATTCAAAGCTTCATAACTTGGTAAATTTTAGTCTAATTGAACCTAAATTGATATTATTTTACAATCTGGGTTTTTTTTACCTGGTTATTGGATTTTTAAAAAATAACCGGAACAAAAACAAACGGTTACCCGAAGAAAGAAAGACTTTTCGCTTAAAATCAGTAGGTTTTTCCCATCCCTATTGCTCTAACAAAATATTGTTTATAAATATAGAAATCCAAATAAAATATTTTCTTGTCAGAGTGGATTAAGTCTCTAATTTTTAAACAAATTAGCATTATGAAATATTTAAAATTTGCAACATACAATGCTTTGCATAATACTAATAAGATCTACTTTTATTAAAATTTTGTAAATTTATTTAGAACTAGCCGTATGCGCATGGCGTTGCCCGTGGAATCAAGACTTTAACAAAATGAGAGAAAGAAAAAAACGCCCACAATGACATGAAAAAGTTTTGAAAACAAAAGATACACATTATTTGATTTTCCTGCTTTTTTTTTTTTTCCGTGCTACAGTACAGAGTATGTTAATACAAAACAATATTACAAAATTGGAACGTGAAAATTATTATACAGCAAGCAAAATATAAAATTGAATCCGAAAATAATAATCGAAGTAATTCATTCAGGTGAAGGTCATGACGTATCCTGTGCGTCCGCCAATCAAAATTGCCAGCTACGTACCGAAGAAGTGCTGCGCGAGGATCTCGATCGAGAAAAATAACTCAACCACACAGAAAAAAATTAATTAAAAAAATGGGAAAAGATACTTTAACCGTTCTTGTTTTAAATCCGACAGAACCGTTCTAGTTATAAGCTGAAAAAAATTGAAATTAATAGTATTATTAGAAAGTCGGATGCAACAAATTTAAAAACAAAAGTAACATCTCGATGGCAAAACTGGGTATTTTTTAAAAATTTCTCAAAATTCAGTAAATTACGTTAGAAATTCAAAACTAACTTCATTAGAATGGAAATCTTGTGCTCTTTCTGATGGTGTATCAATTTTTGTCATACAATTATTCGAAACCATTCTATTGAGAAATTAGTGCGAAAAATCAACCAAAACAACACCAAACATTAAATAAAGAAATTTCTAGATTAAATTTTAAAATTTCGGCTTCGGGGTGCATTCAGTCACCTGTGTGCCAAATTTCATGGCTGTGAGTGTGATAGATTCGTCTGGACATCGCAGACAAACATTGCCTTTTACAAGTATAGATTAAATTATGCAATTATTTATATTATGTCCATAACATTTCAGAACCAAAAGAAAAATGTTTTTAACTTGGTGCCTTTTCAAAATTAGATAACACAGGGAATATTTGAATTGTAATGGTGTAACTGAACTAACAGTTTAATGACTTATAATTTTGTTAAATATCAATTTATGGGTCATTAAAAGTGTCTACTAAGCACAAATATGGTCTGTTAGAAGCTGTCATTTTGTTTTTTAATGTAAAAGCTATAAATTGCAACTTTTTAAAAACTTCTATCATTGTTATTAATCAACAAAAGCAAACATATTATCTAAAAATCTGTTTAAAACAAAAAATCTTAATATCCTTTGTCTTCTTTATTTAATAAATGTAGATACAAAGTTTATTTATCAAGACCATTATTTTTATTACTTAATCTTGATTTGGGTACTATCGAAAACTAAAAATTTGATATAATATGCCTTTATTTTTACAAAAGTAACAAATAATAACTGTATTAATGGAATGTGAGAGTAATTGTTTTCAATACTGAACAGTAAAAGTTGTGTGAACCAGACAAAAATTTCGGTTTGGTGATAAATTGCCCTATAATTTTTTATTAGCCAGTTCTAGAATGATTTCTTCTGCCAAGCATCCAGAACAAACTCCATCTCAATCCAAAGAATTTAAAATGCATACTTGTAAGACTCCAACAGACACTTTAGTTTTTAAGCTCTTGTTAACACTTTCGTACTTGTTACAGTAATTTACATCAAAAAAAAGTTTAAAAAATGTCTCTTGCACAGAAAGCCATCAGTTGGGTTTCTAATCTGAAAGTCTCTGATGCCTCGTCTACAAGTGTGAAGAAAAATATTTTGCTGCATTACATTTTTCCTTCTTGTATCACACACACTAGGGATGTAACAAATAGTGATTAGGCCAAATTACGGAACATTGGGCGGCCGAATACTAAATTTGAAAAAAACATTTCACTTTTGACTGTAAATTAAGTATTTTCCAAATTTTAAATGAAAAAAATTAAGATTAAATAATATTGATTTTTAATTATTTGTAATATTTTAAATACCTTGCTTTCAATAATACATAATGAGAAACCCTCATTATTTTGGGATTTCTTTAAAGAAATAAAAGAACCAACATTGCAGAACATGACAGTGGCAAACACAGAATAAAACTGAATGGATAAATTAAAATTGCTAGAATTAAATTTCTATTTTGGTAAAGAACTTCTAATATGTAGGATGGAGTGTCCACTTAATTGGTAGGGAAAAAAATGCAGAAACATTTCCAAGGTTCACAAATTTAGCAAGAAAATGTCTTTCAGCATCTCCAAAAATTATATAGTGACATTTATTTTCTGAAACTGGTAATATATATGAAACCATAGGGAACAGACTTCTATAAATGGTATGCAACATTATTAAATACACTTACATACTATACAACTTAAAATTGGATAAATATTATATATTTTTTAATAGTAAATGTCCTGGCATGCAATTCTGAAACATTCTTTATTAAATATATTTAAAGCAACATTTTTAAAAAATATTTTATCTTGAGTTTATTCTGCCTAATATCTGTGTAGCTTTCAGCCAGACCAAATATTTTTTACATCTCCAGTTGGTAATATATGTACAGTGGCTCCCAAAAGTGTTCGTACACTTACGATTTTCAATGAAATAGGGCTCTATCCTTGAATTAAAATTAATATTTCAGAATAGGTATTTAATAATAAGATCTATAATCTATTCTTAACAAAACTACATGAAATATTTTAAAAACGTAGTAAAACTTTATTTTTAAGAAATCAATAATCAAAAAGTAACAAAAACTTTATCTCACAAAAGTCTTCGTACACTTTAAAAAAATCTCTACATATTAGTAAATATTCTAATTTTTCGTTGAATTAATATTTAGTAGGATATCGTATAGCATCCACAACAGCTTTTAAGCGTTTGGGAATAGATTTCACTAGTTTTTTTTGTAATTTCTGCATCAATGTTCGTCCATTCTTCCATCATTACTGTTTTTAGTTCGCTTTTAGTTTTAATGTCGTGTTTTCGTACTCTAAACTCCAGTTCTCTCCAAATATGTTCTATTCGGTTTAAATCTGGCGATTGAGGTGGTGTTTTTAAATTTTGTGGACAATTATAGAGACACCAGAGGCGAACGTTGAGATCCGTGTGCATAGGATCGTTATCTTGATAAAAAAAAATTGTTTCCAATACCCAAATTTTGGGCTGATAATTTTAAATTTTCTTTTAAAATATTTGAATAAAGAGCATGATTCATTATACCATCAAAAAATACCAAATTACCTAGTCCTGATGCTGACATACACCCCCACACAAGGACACCTCTACCGCCATACGTAACTGTTCGAATTAAGTTCTTGGGATTAATCTCCTCATTTTTTCTTCTCCATACCATCAGAACCAAAAATGTTATATTTTCTTTTATCTGCAAATAAGACACTGTTCCAATACGTTTCGGGTTTATTTAACATTTATTTTGCGAAGGAAAGCATGAGCTTTCTGTTTTTTGCACTAACAAAAAAATTTCTACGTGTAGAACGCCCATTTAATCCAGCTGCTCTGAGAACTCGTCGAACAGTTTCAGGTGAATTTGGGAGTAGAAAATTTTTCATTAAATTCTGCAGAAACTTTTAAAGCACTCAAACGTGGATTTTTCACAAATTTTCTAATTATAAATCTCTGATCACGCTCTGTTAACTTTGCCGGTCGGCCTTTTCTTACCTTGTTTTCGATCTGATTTTCTTCTTTAAAGCGTTTTATCACATATTGTCCTGTAGAATGGTATAAATTAACTAATTTAGCGACATTCCGAACTGATTTACCACTACTATGATGGAAAATAATCAATTTTCGAATGCTTATTGTTGTTTCTTTACGCCTACGAGCCATTTTTAAATAATAAATAGAATATTACGATGTAAACAGGCAAAAATTAAAGCCAAACGATTTTCTAAATCCCACACAATGCAAAAATAAAAATAAAGTAACAGACGATAATTTATGTATTTATCCGAAAATATTTCAGTGTACGAAGACTTTTGTGAGATAAAATTTTTGTTACTTTTTGATTATTGATTTCTTAAAAATAAAGTTTTACTATGTTCTTAAAATATTTCATGTAGTTTTGTTAAGAACAGTTTATAGATCTTATTATTAAATACCTATTCCGAAATATTAATTTTAATTCATGGATAGAGCCCTATTTCATTGAAAATCGTAAGTGTACGATCACTTTTGGGAGCCACTGTATATGAAACCAAACTGAACAGACTTCCTCCTTGAAATGCTGATAAATTATGTGTAACTTTATTAAATATACCTATGCAACTGATATGTAATTCTGTAATATTCTTCTTTAAATGTGTCTTTAAAAGTACATTTTAAAAAATTATTATCCTGAATATATTGGGCAAAAGTGCTGAATACCAAATAGTTGCCGAATATTCGTTACATCCTTAAAACAAACTAGGACCATTGAAGAAGTTGTCAAATTTGAATGACAAAAAAAAAAAAAAAATTAAAAAGCAGATTAGAACCTCAAGGAAGCTCTAAAAATGCAAGATATTCTTAACACAAATCGTGTGCACAGATGGGATGATGAGTTGTTCATTCTAATTAATTGGCCATCATGAAAAAAATTAAAATGCCAGTTTATTTTAAAATTATTATTTATGATAAAAATCAGTAAGTGAATGAATGACATAAGCTGCTAATTATTAATCTCAGTTTAGTTATTCCTTCACAGCAAATATGAAACAAAGAAAGACCTTAAAAATATGATAAAAGAACAAACGCTTTAATTTCCACTTTCACAGTATTAGAAGAAATTCAAAAATACTTTCTTATACTCAATGTTCTTAAATTTATTTTATATATTAGCAAACGTTTTATATGATGAAATCATTATAGAACTACATTCAAAAAGTTCCAGAAACTTTCAAAACATTTTCCAAATGTAAATGATTATTATTTCCTGCTGAACAAGCAAAGAGTATCATATGACCAACTAATGGGAACCAGTTTCATCCAGTTCAAATACATAAAGTGTGTAACTCTTGATTACAGGCAGTCGAAACTTCCCCATTAGGAAGAAAAGATGTTGAGTTTTCTTTGATTGTGCTAAGTACAGTCACTAATGAAGAATATGTTAAGGTGCTTAAGCATCAGCATGTCTAGGTGAGATGCAAGTGACCAGACCTTTGGGAGGTTAAGTCATGATACTCTATCATGATGTCATATTACCAGCCAAAACATCACATTCTGGTACTTCCATAACCAACTTGTTCTGGTCTTGCCCCATGCAACTTTTTCTTTGGATGAAGAATTTGCTTAAAGGGCAAAGATTCCCAGGTTCCAAAGTAATGCAGAAGGAGGCTCGCAATCTTGCATGTACATCTTTGTATGAACTATGACAAAATGCATATTTGTATAGAGTAGTTACTTCGAAGGAAATGCCAAATAAACAGGTTCTATCTGTACTTGTTCTTTCGTAATAAAATAACTTCTGGAACTTTTTGAACACAGTAGTATATATATATATATATTACTGACCAGAGTCAACAGCCTGGTACGTAGATTAAGAGGTTTAACAATTTGCTGCTTGGCCATTGGAAGAGGAAGCATTTGCATAAAAGAAGGGAGCAGTAGAAGGAGAATGTTTAGGATAGACGGAGTGTTTCAATATTTCCATTTTTGAAAGTGTGGATCTCATAACTAGATATTAATTTAAATTTCCCTCTGCTAATCTCTGTTAAGCCAAACACAGTAGTTGACAATAGTCATAAACAAAAATTTTAAAACACACAAAAATGACAACATTGTCTTATATTAATAACAACTTTTAATTACATTTTTTAACAGTCATAATACAAAGTTAAATTTTTATATTTTAAAAGTAAACACGAATCCCATCTAAGAAATAATTCAACAGTGCTAACTAATAAAAGATGATTAAACATCTAAAGCAATGGAATGGATTAAGAATCTAAAGCATAGGGACAATGTCATGAATAAAATTCAGTAAAGTAATTTGATGTTGAAAACTGTTGTTACTTTTCTAACAGTGATTTTTAATAATGAACCTACAGTTATCTGATCATACAAAAGTAAATATAATTGAGCGTAATAAAAAATCAGAAAAAAAATTGTGCAAAATAAAAGTTTTGATGAGAGGTACAACTATGTTCAATGACTGAACAAGCACTACAAGGACAGTTGAGCACCATTCCCGATTTCAGTTGCTACACTATTCAAGTATAATCTTTCTAACAATCATAATCGACAGGGTGAAGTAGAAAGACTAGCGTTTGTCAACAAAATCTAATGTTGACAAATGACAGATTCAAAAAATTGAAAGCAAATTAGATTTTAAAGAATGGAGAACCTTTGATGATATTGATAGTCAACTGCAAAATTAAGAAAATACTTTGACATAAATATCCAATATAAAAATAAATAAAAATACATTTTAAAAGAACTTTGTAATCTATCAACAAAATCTTTTAACATTAAATGTAATGAAAATGCTAGTAACATATATAAAGAGTTATTATTGCTTAATACATGATATGTCATATTTTGATTTCACCAAAATCTATTTACAATGCATTGGATTAAGCACAAATTATTTTTATAAAATAATAACAATGTAACAAGATCACATAAAGGTGCAAGGAAAAGCACGTCAAAGTTCAAAATATTTTTTAAAAAGAAACAATGTCAATAAACTTTGAAAACTGTGGGCACAACAAGCATCAACAGCAAACAAGCACAGTTCAGCACAAACAAAACTGTTTCAATAATAACATTTTGTGTTCAGTATAATTTTATAGTTATCATTAATTTAAAAATGATATATTTGAAGTACTTGGACATGAAAGGACAAAGGAGTAAATAGGAAGGTTGAGTTTGATATACTATTAAATTCATACAATAATCTATTAAATTTAACTCTGAAGTTTTCTATTTACATAGTAAAGCATCAATGTTTAATAGGTGAAGCAACTTCTTTTTAAAGCAATAAAAAGATAATGTGGCACTTGATTTTGGAATGAAATAATTAAAAATTCTTATAAAAATCTTGGCACAAATAAGTGATTAGATTATCTTGTTATTCAACTTGAAACTATTGTATCACTATCCAATCTTCTTCACTAGACTAATACACAGTCCAAGGTCTTTCATTTCATTCAAACAGTCTTCTATAAGAAAACTATCAACAAACAAAAAATATTTTATATTTAACCATTATAGCAAAAACTCAATGATGACTAAATAATGAACCACTTAAAACAGGTTAAAACAATTCCTTTTAAAGGAATTTGCATTTTATAGATGAGTATTGTTCTAGGAATATAAATAAATCCCAAGTGTTCATTTTATATTCAGCTACAAGCAATTAAAAAAAGCAATTCTAAAATCAAAATTCTATTGCATGATGCTGAATTTCATTTCAAAATCAATATCAAATCTAAATACTCGATGAATAGTTCTGGACTGTTTCCAGTTTACAATTATATATAACGTTTCTCATGCATAAGTAAAATTAACTTTTTTTTTCAAACAAAAATTATACCAGTGGTCTCAAATATCGCTTTAAAATGTACAAAAAAGGGAATTCTGTCCAGCCTAATCACTTAAATATATATACTAGCTGCCTTTGGTGACCAGTTTGTTCACACAGAATATTGGCTTTTCTGGTTAAGCAATTATTATGGGATGTATACCTATTTAAAATTTCACTTTTGTTGTTTCATAAGACTGTAAATTTAATGAAAATAAATATTTATGACCAAATGGAAATACATATTTGTAAGCATTCTTTCAAAATAAAGTATTTCAGCAATTTTATTTTAATAAGTTTTCAATATTCAGCAAAAATTAATAATTAATGCATGTTCTTTGCTCAATTTCATTCGCCATTTTAGAAAATCGACAAAGGTAAAATTTTTATCCCTTTAAAATAAAATTTATTTTCAAACAATCAGCAATCAAATACTGAGTGTTGTGAGATGTGTATACCAAGCACACAAATATTTGAAAAATGTTTTAAATGGGTTCCTAGTTTATGCGTAATTTAAATGAAGCATTCTGAATATTTTTGACCAATCATCTTGTGCGACAGTAATTTAATGAAACATAAAAGTTCAAATAGTGCAATGTAATTAATATGGAGAAAAAAATCTTTCAAAGATGGCATCACTACAAAACCATGAAAAAAGTCTATATTTCCCATTATGAGTATGGAAATTAATATCTTTAAAAATTTATTAAAATTAAGGAGAAAATCGTACCACAATTAAAGTGGCATCATTAAAAAGGTAATGTTTTGAAACTTTAAAATAGTGTAAAAATCTTTCTTTTAAGATATCGAAGAAAAACACCCAAATCTTGCTTAATTTTTAATGAACTGAAATATTAATTAATTTTTGGACTTTGAGAAGGTGATCGTGACCTTCCTCTTGTTCTGAACGTCATGTATGAGAAATTTCATCTTCAAACAAACTCTGTGGATGTGTATAGAAGACAAACACATACAAACATTCATCTTTATATACTAGAAAATCACCCGTCATGGTACGACGGGTGCAAATTGACTCTTCATTCAAAAGATTTCCTGTCAAATTTGACGTGTTATGCAAGAGATATGTTGAACATTCATTGAAAACAAATAAAATAAATGCATCGTGGCATCCAAACTATATCAAGTGCATGATATACCACTGATGTAATTTACTACTTTCTATTAAACCGAAATTAATTTGACATATATGATTAATATAATTTAAAATTTCTCGTGAACTACTGATCATAGCGAGATAAATTTTATATCAATCGATAGAAAATTTTATTTCATTATTTTAGAGCTATTAAATTTGAAATTAGAATGGCAATTGCTCTTTTAAATTTAAAATTACTGAAATTTAGGTTCTCTAACAATGAAATAATGCTGTTTAACGTCTCGCAGTGCTATGGCGCGAGTTTTATTGTTGGTGACATCAGAGTGTTACCTAGAGACAGATCTGGGCTATTATATTAATAATATATATAGATAGATATAAAACCATTACTAATATCATTTCTAATCATATATTTCAAATTAATTTCCGTTTTTTAATAGAAAGTAGTAAATCACGTCAGTGGTATATCATGCACGTGATATAGTTTGGAGGCGACGATTTATCTAATTATTTATTGCAATTGTGATGATATAATTTGATATTTTTTGGCAACGTTTGACAAGCACAAAAGTGCTTTGTTTTGATTAGAATTTCGAAAAAGAATTCCTTTGAAATTTTAACTTTTGACTTATGTTTGACAAGCTGAGAATTTCATGGTTATTGAATTATAATAAAATTGTTAAACAATGAAAAATACTTCACACGGAATGTTGCTTACCAAGAGGATTTTGAATAAAGAAATATGTAAATAAAAAAATATTTCCTGTCATAAAACATATGTTTATTTTATTTGTTTTCAATCGATGTTAAACATTTCTTTCGCATATATATCTATTTAAAAGAAATAGATATATATGCGAGATAAAGAAATAGATATATATGCGAGATAAATAGATATATATGTGATAGATATATATGCTCGCATATATATATATCTATTTATAAGAAATTTGACGTTAAATTTCTCGAACATAGAGGCGATTTGCACCTGTCATACTACAACAGGTGATTTTCTAGTTAATATAATAATCATACATACCTGTACCATAGAAAAGGCACTGGTATTGTTCCAAAATGCCATAGAGCATGAGCATCAATTACAAATTTCCATGGAGGAAAATCGCATAATTCCAAGAGCAGAAGTAAATTCACAGCTATAACGGATGCAGCACATTTCCAAACATAATGCTTATGACGATGTTTGTAGCACCAGATTAGCCAACCAAAAGAATTCAGTAAGCCTAAAAGCAACATGGTGACTTGATATTAAATACTTATTACGAAAATAAATCATACTAAAATATTTCCCCATCCAAATCACCAATTTACCTGTACTAAAAATCAATGAAAATAATCAATACATTTCATTCAGCTCTGTGAGAAAGACATATAACATCATTGTCAAGCTTGATAATTATATGAAATTTAGAAAAATTTTGAAAATAATAATAAATGACTGAGATATATAAAGAAATAGACAAAGATTATTAAGAATAATGCTGACGAAGCAAAATAATTCAATGGCAGCAAGCAGATGTCTTGACACACAAAGAAAAATTGGACATTTCCTTTTTGAACAGACACTAATCAACATTTTTAAAATAATAAACTATATTGAAATGCATAACTATTTTATAACGAGATTAAAGAAATCCGCATTTATCTTGCTTATTTACAACCAATAAAATAATTTGATCTTGTTCAAGCTTCTTATGCCCTATATAAATAGATTTATGCAAAAGTGATATATTAAAAGTGGCTATTGATATGATAACTATTACTTCTGCATAAATGTGTTTATTAGTGACCTTATTTATTAGCACATTTATTCCTATCAAATCCCTGAATCTCTTTGAATTCTTAATATTCATTTTCAAGACATTAATATTTCGAATAAATTATTCAACTTTACTTCATTCAGAATCTAAAAAAAAAAAATAACTGAATTCCTTTTAAACTTTTGGTAAACTAGCCTACCAACAAACAGATTATATTTTGACTGAGTATTTGAGTTTCAGCTATTGATTGCATAACATTTGATTAGATAGTTTGTTCTAAATGAAATAATACTTTTATAAACCTCTAGCACTCCTGTTAGTTTCACCCACAATATGCAAACCAGTAAGGAAGAATAAAACACATTTTTTGGTTTAATATATTTGCAGATAACAAAGCAGAAAAAACCTTACAGAATGAAAGTAATTTTAGCCCTATCCCGCCTCATTCAACACAGGCGATTTCAGGCGCCTGGGTGAATTTCATAGGAGTAAATTAGTTCCTTTCTTTGATGATAATTGATCGCGCAACTGAGGGTGTCATCCTCCTGGAATTTCTGTAGAGAAAGGGAGGATTTCATTCCGATTTCATGAATGAAATTTTACTCCAGTTTTTGAGGCACTTGAATTCTCACTCTAGCCGGGTTCAAAGAGTTAAAGGACTTCTTGTTAAACTATATTTGTAGCTTTTCCTTCAGGCTAATGACCAAGCTGTCAGAGGAAATGACTGTGAAACAGGCAATATACTGACCAAGCAAGAAGCATTCCATCCAACAACCACTTTTAAATTAGCTATGTTTATTGCCATTAGTATATCTTTACTGGTAACTGCAGCCACTTAGATTGAAGTGGTAATCTGATATGATCAGAAGGATTTTTGGGATGAAGACAGTGTCTGACTGGCCAACACCCACAAATGTGTAATCTAAGCTTAGCAATCTCTACCGTATTGAAAAAAGAGCTCCATCTAGAGAACAACTAATACTTATCATGATAATGCAATACTTATCATGGCAATGCAATTATCATGACAGTGTAAGCATTTGAATACATAGTTTTGTGGGGGTGATTTTGGTTATTAGAGAATGAACTTCCAAAAATTATTTCTTAGTAAAACACCTGCCAAATTTCCAGTTGCTGGGAATCATGACTGGGAGGTTTTGTAATGAGTCAGTCAATAAGTTGCATTTTGACATTTCAACAGCTGGTGGGAGTAATAACATTCTACATTGCTGGGTGGACTGGAGAATAAAAATTAATCCCAAGTTGATTAATTTATTTGCTTATGCACAATTTGATGATTTTTATTCACGCTTGCACGACCTGGTAGGAGCATTCCCTATTCTGGTGCCTTGAGAAAGATTCTACAGAAAGAAATTTATATTTCAGATTAATAAGTATTTAACCCATACTACTTTTAGGAGCCTTGTGCTTGTTCTCTTATTTGTGCTCATGCATCTGCCTAATGCCTGAACTTTTTATAATTCTAGAATATTGCTTTACCTGCTAAAATCCCCAACTGTGTTTCTCTATGCACCCTATGTTATTTTACTTCCGGTATAACGACCGTCGAGTGTCATCTAATCCCAATACAATGTCCGAATTCAGTGGACACTCTTCCCGGTATTTTTCCAAAAAGAACATGTTTCTAAACGTGTAACTTGAAACGACCTTGATTATTATATTGCCAAGAATTGTAGATGTAGAGTCTTCAGTGTTACAGCGCCAATTCTCCAAAATAGGGAGTCTTGCTGTCCTTGCAAGGGTCAGTGCCAAAATTCTGCTTCCAGGGATGGGGGGGTTGAAGGAAAAGTAACCTTTCCTCCTACCTGAAAGTTGACAGGTCCAAGGTCATATGCCTATGATTAGTTACTGTCCTACGAGTATGGTCTGGCAGCTTGTCATGCTGAGGGGAGGGGCAAAACGAGCATTTGAGCTTGTTTCTTTACGGTGAAATGCAAACAGCAGTTACATCTTTGCAATTGAACGAGATGGCAGCTTCACACAAATGCAATGCGATATCGCTCGAGACCAAAATAAAAATCTTAAAAGAGATAAAAAAGCGATGAAAAAATGTGAAATTGCAAGGGCGTTTAAGATTCCCAAAAGCACCTGATTTGGCATAATTAACAGCCAGGATTCGATTTTGAAAAAAAGAAGAATTGGGTGTTAAATCATCTAGAAATCGATCCCGTGACGGGAAATTTCAGAAGCTTGAAGAAGGATTATGCGAATGGTAAAAATAATGTGATAAAAAAACGTTTCAATAGATGGAAATTTGTTAAAGTCAAAAGCACTACGTTTTGCTCAAAAAATGGACATTGACGAAACTGCATTCAAGCTTCAGATGGATGGTTGAGAAGTTTAAAGTAAGACATGGTTTTTCTTTCCGGAAGCTTTGTGGGGAAAGTGGTGTGGTCAACAAAGAAACAGTCGACAAATGGAAAGAGCAAAAACTGAAAAACATGATTGAAAAGTATGCTCCTGAAGATATCTTTAAAACAGATGTGAATGGCTATTTTTTATGATGAAACCTCACAGATCATTCATTTTCAAAGACGAAACTGCAAGTGGAGGGAAAGAAGCCATACAAAGACTAACAGTTCTCCTATGTTCAAATATGTCTGGGACTAAAAAACTTCCACTCTCAGCAATTGGCAAATCGAAAAAGCAGACATGTTTTAAAGGCATCAAAACCTTACCAGTTACCTACTAAAACAATTCTAAATTGTGGATGACATCTAGCATTTTTGTTTGGATAAACAAATGATAATTAAACACAGAAAAATTTTCCTTATAATTGATAA